>JASPKP010001604.1:0-5000 GCA_030674155.1 Stramonita haemastoma | reverse complement strand
TCAGTCTGTTAAAAAAAACCCACCCAATCTTTTTCATGGTTGATTAAAAAAAAAAAGCTTTCGAAGATTTGTTTTTCTTATTTTTGACAGCAAAAAATGACACTACACTACGTTCTACACAATTTCGAACCAGCAGAAAACTGTAAGGTGTTGTAAGCAGCCACACATACTTGAAAGGAGCACAAAAGTATTTCGCACTGGATGCCGTGCGTGGGATTCTTTATTCCATGTAGATCCTTTCATACAGCCAAGAGAGAGAGAGAGAGAGAGAGAGAGAGGAGAGAGAGAGAGAGAGAGAGAGAGAGAGAGAGAGAGAGAGAGAGAGAGAGAAACTATTTTCATGTAACTGGGTGTTTGCACACGCACCTAGTTATACATACAGCAGCCGTAGGTGTTTAAACCATTATGTGTGAAGTTACATGTAAAGGGAGCTCTCTGCCCCTTAGATGTGTGCATAATATTCTATGCATGTGGCGTGACTGTCACGTGCGACCCTGTCATTTGCGGTAAAAAGATATGTCAAATCTTAATTGATATTAATGACTCTTTAACAAATATACAAGGCCAAGAACTGAACATCAGGGGACGGGTAGATGCGGAGGGGTGGGGAGAGAGAGGGAAGGGAGGGGTGGAGGAGGAGGGTATGTGTGTTATTTTGGTGGTTAGAATAAGGGATGTTAACTATTTTACTCAATATCGAAAGTGTAGAATGTCGTGCTGGTGACGTGAAGGCTACTAGGGACGTGGGTTTGGGTCACCGCTGACGTGTCTGTACAAAGAAGCCCCCCCCCCCTCCCCCCCTGTCTCGCAGTTAACAAAGGCGCCAACACCATTCCCTTCAAAGGACAACACCAAAACAGAAGTGCCAGATCCCCCGTACTATCGCATGCGCAATTTGTGCAAAGGTTAAAAACCAATTTTTTTTCTTAGCTTTCATTGAAAAGTTGGGCCAGGGAAAGCCGGCTCTACCGATGACACGAGCATACCCAGCATGCACACTGCAACCTGGAAAGCGATGGGCTCCGCCAGGTTCAACATGCACAAGAAATACAGCGCAGCTCGAGGGTTAAGAAGCACTCAAGTCAACGTGTTTTTTTAAAGTAGTTTTTTTTTCCAACATTTATTTCCCATGCTTGTGTGTGTGTGGTGTGTGTGTGTGTGTGTGTGTGTGTGTGTGTGTGTGTGTGTGTGTGTGTGTGTGTGTGTGTGTGTGCGCGCGCACACACACACACACACACAAACACACAAACACACACACACAAACACACGCACGCACGCACACACGCACACACATACACACACTCCAACATCTAAAAGAATAACAACAAAATAGCAATTAATGCATCACATGTTCATGCTATGAAGCTAGTAAAATTAATCAGTTCTCTTTCACCACCGCAGCTGACTGTGCCCAGAAAAGTAGAATCATCAACCCTACACAATTAGAAGGGATAAGAGGAGGGGCAGGGGGGGTAGCCTAGTAGTTAAAGCATTGAACTCCTAATCTGACGGTCTGGGCTCAAGCCACCATCAATACATCCATTCTGGGGGATTTTTTCCCTGGATTTAAAACAGGAGTACCGACTCCACAGTCCCCAAAAGTCTTTCAATTGAGACTATAAACTGAGGTCCTGTGAGCAAACGCGCACAAAACCGTTAAAACCCCGTTTCGCCTTTGGAAGAGTAGACCATTTTGATGCTGATAGGAAATGAGACAACATTAAAACAAAACACAAAACAACAACAAACAAAACAAACAGCAACAAAGGCACCTACACTTGTGTGGTCTTTAAATATCATGCCTGAAGTTGAAAGGAAGCCACCTTGATAGTGAGCCAAAACAAACATCCCCCCCCCCCAAACAACAACAACAACAAACAACAAAAAACCCAAACCCAAACAAAGAAACAAATAACAACATAATTATGGTTGCATATGCAAAATATAACCATTGGTGAACCACAGAGCTCTGGCCCAGGAATATCCCCCTCCATCCTGCCCTTCCAAAAAAACCAACAAAAACCGCAACCAGCCGCCATGGCGCAGTGGTTAACGCCTTGGATTTCGGATTGGAAGGCCGCGGGTTCGATTCCATGTGTCATAGGGATTTTTCGGGCTCCGGCCGTCTCCTACCTAGAGTGAGTGTGCTGTGGGCTCAGTGGGGAGACTGGAACCCACAGTTGAGGTTCAGTTTGAGAGTGTTGCTCAGATTACCTGACCAACACTGCAAGTGTCTGTATCTCTCGGGCCGGTTGCACCGGGGTATATAATGACAGCAAGCGTAGTGTACAACCCTGTCAAGTAGTCTCAAAGCACATGCACTTCGATAGCAGCATCATTACATCATCTTCTTCTCATCAATCATCATGCAATGAAATAATTGCCTCTGATTCCGTGGCCCCGGTTGCTCTTATCTCATGGTGACCTCTGACCCGGTTTCCCTATACGCTTCTGTGCCTGTGGTGATTTTGTGTCAAAGCACTACGATTAGAAGGATGGTTATTGAGGTAATGAACATACAAGGAAACTTCTTAAATGCAGATGCAGAAACAAGTTAACCTCTCTTGATTATTCATGAATTTGGGTGTCTGGCGTGTGTTGGCACACTACTTCATTTTAATTCATTTCCCCCACCCCCCCCCCTCCCCCTCCTCCCCTGAAAAAAACCTCCTACTCAGGCAAGTGTGAGACGTTGACCCATGGTGACCCACTTTTTACCGTTAGACCTGTGAAAAAACCTACCTGCATGTACACTGCTGCTTCCTGTTGCAGGAAAAAGAAACTCAACACTTTTGTCTTGTCTGTGGATAACCTTGGACTGATACTTTGAAACACCAATGGTGGAGACAGGTTTTTTATATATAGATTTATTGGAAGTTTTTCTTAGATGGGGAATTTCCATGGAGGGGAACTGGAAGGGGGAGGGGAAAGAAAGGTTAAAAAAAGAAAAGTCCCAAATAAAGGACAGAAGAAGCAGCTGGAAGGAGAAACAGCAAACCAAGTTATCGTATTTGCCCCCATCCAGTTCTGTCTGCAATAACCATGATGGATTGCCATACAAAAATGCTGAGCCATCTCCAGATGTTAAGGGTTTTTTCTTAAATGTCGCATATGGGCCTAATTCATGTTTGCCAAATGCAATGCAGGCACCAACAACAAACCAAGAATGCTTCCCAAGATTTGAATCAACAGGGATAACTATGCTTTATTGTAATTTTGATAAGGGCTTTAGAAACTTAGCAGTAAGGACATTTTGAGTTAGCCCGACCCCACTCGAGTTTCGTTTCCTGATGAGGTCAACATCAGAGGTTTCGGCAGTTGATTTGCCTGACCATCCTGATATCTTATTGGGAAACATGTTTAAAAATGCAGAGGTGTTTGTGCTCTCACAGAAATAATAATGTAATTCTATAATCTACCAATACTGCCATCAAAAACTGATTTTAAGAGAAGAAGAAATTATACTGTGAAACATTGTTGCAAACAAAATAAGGTAGAATTATACCTTATGAAATTTTTGTGCCGGTATGTTTTGGGATCTGTAGGGATGCAGAAGGTAATTTTTTACCAGCTTGAGTGGTCACTCAGCCGTGGGTTACCCAGACATTGTCAGATCATTTAGACCTGACAGGTAAAAGGAGGCGAAAATGGCCCACACTTGGATCTCGAGAGATACAATTCCCTCAGCTTTGACCAATGATAATATTATCTACAACAGAGTGGTAAAGGAAAACAAGTGCAGGTACCATTACAATCTCTTCATCATTGCAAGAACGCTTCCAAATCTTTTATATCTAATCTGTCTCTTAGTCTTGTAACCGTGGGGGCACTCCTGAAGACTTGGCAACCAGTTCCCTCCATTCCTCTCTCTGTCCTGCCTTTCTCAAAATTTGGTTTGAGTTCAAGGCCTGTCCATTCGCTGATGTTGTCCTCTCATCTCTTTCTTGGTCTGCCTCTTTTTCTTCCTCCCTGGACAAATATGTGCACAAAAAACATAGAATGTCCCCCCTAACCTATGCTGTCGTTAGAGAACGATGTGTCGAGCATCTTGAGGGTGGCGCCATCTCCTCTCCCCCGCTGCTTTACCTACCCCGAAGGTAGAAATGGGGGGACTGTTCTGCAGTGGGGGGCATCCATCTATCTACGAAGCAGCCAAGTTCAATGCCTCTGAACCTTAACATGTGGAACACCAGTGTTCTTCAATGTCTCCTGAGCCAACCCGTCCCTTCACACCACCAACCCAACACACACACACCACACACACACACACACCACACGCACCAAACACACAAAACACACACACACACACACACACACACACACACACACACACACACCACACACACACACACAACAACACACACACACACACACACACACACACATTATCCTCGATATAAAAGAATAAAACAAAAAAACAAAAAACATATATATTCCATTTCACACCCTCCCCCGTTTTTTTTTTTTTAATTTTTTTTAAATTTTTTATATTATTTTTAAAATAATTTTTTATAAATTTTTTTTATTAAATTTTTTAAGGGGGAGGGGTTTAAAAAGGAAAAAAATATGTTTTTTTTTGTTTTTTTTATTTTTTTATATCGGAGGGAATTTTGTGTGGTGTGTGGGGTGTGTGTGTGTGGTGGGTGTTGTGTGGTGGTTTTTTTTTTTTGTGTGTGTGGGGGGGTGTGTGTGTTTTTTGTGTGGTGTGTTGTGGTTGGGGGTTTTAGTTTGGGGTTTTTTTGTGTGTGGTTTTGGGGGTGTTGTTTGGGGGCGTTGTGTGGAAGGGGGCGGGTTGGTCGGAGACTTAAGAAACGGTGTTCCAAAAAGTTAAGGTTAGAGGCATTAACGTGGCGTTTTTAGATTGATGGATGACCCCACTGCAGAACAGTCCCCCCTTTTACCTTGGGGTAGGTAAAGCACGGGGGGGAGGAGATGGGGGCCCCCAAATTCTTTACACTCGTTCTCTAACGACAGAAGGTTAGGGGGCATTCATGTTTTTT
>JASPKP010001603.1:0-22500 GCA_030674155.1 Stramonita haemastoma | reverse complement strand
GTCAATTAGTATTATCATCACTTTGATGGCGACTTTCATCTATGGGTGAGATCTATGTGTATCTCCTCCTGTTGGAGTGCTTAGAGAAAGTGTTGTATGATGAAACTGTTTGCTGTGCAGAAGGCAGCAAGTGCTTAGAGAAAGTGTTGTATGATAAAACTGTTTGCTTGGCAGAAGGCAACAAGTGCTTAGAGAAAGTGTTGTATGATGAAACTGTTTGCTGTGCAGAAGGCAGCAAGTGCTTAGAGAAAGTGTTGTATGATGAAACTGTTTGGCAGAAGGCAGCAAGTGCTTAGAGAAAGTGTTGTATGATGAAAATGTTTGCTTGGCAGAAGGCAGCAAGTGCTTAGAGAAAGTGTTGTATGATGAAACTGTTTGGCAGAAGGCAGCACGTGTATTTTCTTTGAGGTTTTTGGAGCCGTGGCCAAAAGGTGGATGATGCCACACTCCATGTTTTTTCCTTCCCCTCCTGTTGCCTTCAGTCTCCCTTGACTGTGCAGACTTTCCTGCCAGCTGTTTTGTCTGTGGCTGTCTGTAGAACAGCTGTGTCTTCTGGTCAGCTGTTTTGTCTGTGGCTGTCTGTAGAACAGCTCTGTCATCTGGTCAGCTGTTTTAACTGTGGCTGTCTGTAAACAGCTCTATCTTCTGGTCAGCTGTTTTGTCTGTGGCTGTCTGTCGGTCCTTAGAACAGCTCTGTCTTCTGGTCAACTGTTTTGTCTGTGGCTGTGTGTAGAACAGTGCTGTCTTGTGGTCAGCTGTTTTGTCAGTGGCTGTCTGTAGAACTGCTACTGGTATCCATGTAACCCAGTACTACCTGTTCCATGAGGGGAGTAAATCCAACAGAAAAATCAGTCTGGAGAGGAATGGGCTCCGCCAGGTTCCCTTTGCCCTAGATACGCCATGGAAGACAAAACCAAATCGAAATCCATACCGGCTCAGTCGTCACCTGGGTCACCAGGGACCGCGCCTTCCACTTCTGGACACCAAGGTGGAGGTGAAAAGTGTATGACTGGTGTACCAAACAGAATTCATGTCAGAAATAACACCACCATTGACACATGGAATGTTAGAACATTGAGAGAAACAGGCAAACTTGGAGAACTCGCACATGAAATTGATAGGTACCGCTGGAACATCCTAGGACTCTGTGAAGTACGATGGAAGAACATTGGAGAAACATCAACCCAGGAAGGCCACAAACTATACTACAGTGGGAAAGAGGACAAACATGAACAAGGTGTTGGGTTTCTGGTCCACAAGGACATTGTGAACAGTGTCATGGGTTGCCAACCAATCTCTAGCAGGCTTATCACCATCCGCCTGAGGGCAACTCCTTTCAACATCACCATTATCCAGGCATATGCCCCAACATTGAGCCACAATGATGACGAGGTAGAAGACTTCTATGAACAGCTGCAAGAAGTTATAGATCAGACCCCCAAGAAAGACATCCTTGTTGTACAAGGTGATTGGAATGCCAAATTAGGAGAAGATGCTTCAAGAACTGGAGTGGCACACGTGGGGGATATTGTAACAAAGAGACTAATGAAAGAGGCTTGAGACTCCTGGAATTTGCTAACTGCAACGACCTCAAGTTGATGAACACATATGATTCACACAAAGCATCTCAAAAATGGACATGGCATAACCCTGATGGAATAACCCACAACCAGATTGACTACACCATGGTGAAGAGGCACTTCCAGTCCAGCGTAAACATTGCAAGGACACGCAGTTTTCCAGAAGCTGACATTGGAAGTGACCATGATTTAGTGATGATGACCTTCCACCTTCATCTGAGGAAGGTCATGAAGCAGGGTCAGACAAGGATCAGATTCAATCTCAAGAAACTGAAGGATCCAGAGGTGGCTGAAGCCTTCCAAGCCATGATAGGAGGGAAATTTTCACCCCTCACCATGTTTAACCTAGATGACACAGATATTGACAAGTTTGTCAACACCTTTAACAAGGCAGTAACTGATACAGCCAATGAGATTCTTGGCAGGCAACAATGAATGAAGCAGCCCTGGGTCACAGCCAACATTCTTGACCAGTGTGACAAATGAAGAGAACTGAAGAAAAAGAAGAACGAGATAGAAGGAGTGAGGTAGTATAAGGCAATCAACAAAGAAATTACAACAAGCATGAAAGGCAGCAGAAACCTGGTTTATAGAAAAGTGCCAAGACATTGAAGAAAATCTGAGCAAGAACAACAGCAATATAGCGTACCAGCTAGTAAAAGACCTGACAGGCACAAAACAGGGGAAAACCAGCACCATACAAGACAAAAATGGAAAGATCTTAACAGAAGACCAGAACATTCTAAAGAGATGGACAGAATATTGCGTAGACCTGTGTAACCACAAAACCGCAGGAGATCCTGAGGTACTGAATGTCCCTCCACCAACAGACACTGACAACGACCCCATCCTTTGGTAAGAGGTGGAAGTAGCTGTGAAATCGATGAAGAAGAAGAAATCAGCAAGAATAGACAACATCCTGGCAGAACTGGTCCAAGCAGGGAGGAAGCCATGATAAATACCCTACTGATAATCTGCAACAAGATCTGGCAGACAGGAGACTGGCCTACACCATGGACACAATCACTAGTCATCACCCTTCCCAAGAAAGGCAACCTACAACAATACCAGAACTATTGCACAATCAGCTTGATATGTCATCCAAGCAAAGTCATGCTGAAGATCCTACTGAATTGACTGAAGCCACAAGCAGAGATGATCATTGCTGAAGAACAGGCAGGCTTCAGGGCAGGACGAAGTACAACAGAGCAGATTTTTATTCTAAAAATACTATGCGAGAAGAACCTTCAGCATCAGCAAACCTTTACCATGTTTTTGTGGATTTCAAAAAGGCCTTTGGCAGGGTATGGCATGCAACTCTGTGGGCTACCATGAGGCTGTACAACATCAATGCCAACCTGATCAGAGTCATTGAGGAGCTCTACAATAAGGCCGCTAGTGCAGTCTATTTCAATGGTGGCATAGGGGATTGGTTCAGGACGATGGTCAGCGTCAGACAAGGTTGCTTGCTCTCACCTACTCTCTTTAACATTTTCCTTGAGAAAATCATGACTGATGCCCTGGAAGATCATGTAGGAACAGTTGGTATTGGAAGCAGAACAATTACCAACTTGCGTTTTGCTGATGACATTGATGGACTGGCAGGGAAAGAAGAAGAGTAAGTTAGGTTAGTGGAATGCCTCGACAAGACTTCAACAGCCTATGGCATGGAGATCAATGCAAAGAAGACCAAGCTGATGACCAACAACATCAACGGCATCAACACCAACATCAGGGTCAGTGGTCAGAATTTGGAAATGGTACAAAGCTTCAAGTATCTGGGAGCAATTGTAACAGACAAGGGATCCAAGCCTGAGATACTCGCAAGGATTGCACAGACAGTTACAGCACTGACAAAACTGAAGACCATTTGGAAGAACAGGAACATCTTGCTCAGCTCAAAGATCAGGCTGAAGCGCACTCTGGTCATCTCAATATTTGTGTATGCTTGTGAGTCATGGACCCTCACAACGGATCTGGAGAGAAGAATACAGGCCACAGAGATGAGATGCTTTCACAGACTCCATGGCATCTCTTACAAAGACCACATTAATAACGAGGAAGTGAGAATCAGAATCGGTCAAGCCATCAGGCCTTTGAAGATCTCCTGACCACAGTCAAAAAATGCAAACTGAAGTGGTATGGGCACATCGCAAGATCAACAGGGCTTGCCAAGACGATTCTGCAAGGAACTGTGCAAGGCGGGAGAACAGCCCATCTCTACATCATAGGCCTGCCATTCCCATGTCCATCTCTACATCATAGGCCTGCCATTCCCATGTCCATCTCTACATCATAGGCCTGCCATTCCCATGACCAGTGTCCATCTCTACACCATAGACCTGCCATTTCTATGTCTGAAGACCAATGTCCATCTCTACACCATAGGCCTGCCATTCCTATGCCTAAAGACCAATGTCTGTCTTTACACCATAGGCCTGCCATTTCTATGTCTGAAGACCAATGTCCATCTCTACACCATAGGCCTGCCACTCCCATGTCCATCTCTACACCATAGGCCTGCCATTCCCATGTCCATCTCTACATCATAGACCTGCCATTCCCATGTCATATCTATACCATAGGCCTGCCATTCCCATGTCTAAAGACCAATGTCCATTTCTACACCATAGGCCTGCCATTTCTATGTCTGAAGACCAATGTCCATCTCTACACCATAGGCCTGCCATTCCTATGTCTGAAGACCAATGTCCATCTCTACACCATAGGCCTGCCATTCCTATGTCTGAAGACCAATGTCCATCTCTACACCATAGGCCTGCCATTCCTATGTCCATCTCTACACCATAGGCCTGCCATTCCTATGTCTGAAGACCAATGTCCATCTCTACACCATAGGCCTGCCATTCCCATGTCCATCTCTACACCATAGGCCTGCCATTCCTACATCTAAAGACTAATGCCCATCTCTACACCATAGGCCTGCCATTCCCATGTCCATCTCTACACCATAGGCCTGCCATTCCCATGTCCATCTCTACACCATAGGCCTGCCATTCCCATGTCCATCTCTACACTGTACGCCTGCCATGCCATTTCTACACCATAGGTCTGCCGTTCCCATGTTCATCTCTACACCATAGGCCTGCCATTCCCATGTCCATCTCTACACCATAGGCCTGCCATTCCCATGTCCATCTCTACACCATAGGCCTGCCATGCCATTTCTACACCATAGGCCTGCCATTCCTATGTCCCATGTCCATCTCTACACCATAGGCCTGCCATTCCCATGTCCATCTCTACACCATAGGCCTGCCATTCCCATGTCCATCTCTACACCATAGGCCTGCCATGCCATTTCTACACCATAGGCCTGCCATTCCTATGTCCCATGTCCATCTCTACACCATACGCCTGCCATTCCTACGTCTAAAGACCAATGCCCATCTCTACATCCATAGGCCTCCCATTCCCATGTCCATCTCTACACCATAGGCCTGCCATTCTGCCATCTCTACATTCCATAGGCCTGCCATTCCCATCTCTACACCATAGGCCTGCCATTCCATGTCCATCTCTACATCATAGGCCTGCAATTCCTATGTCTAAAGACCAATGTCCATCTCTACATCACAGCCTGCCATTCCTATGTCTGAAGACCAATGTCCATATCTACACCATAGACCTGCCATTCCGTGTAACACATCTCTACACCATAGGCCTGTCATTCCCATGTCCATCTCTACACCATAGACCTGCCATTCCTATGTCTAAAGACCAATGTCCATCTCTACATCATAGGTCTGCCATTGCCATGTCTATTTCTACACCATAGGCCTGCCATTCCTATGTCTAAAGACCAATGTACATCTCACTCACAGCCTGCCATTCCTATGTCTGAAGACCAATGTCCATATCTACACCATAGGCCTGCCATTCCTAGTCTAAAGACAATGTCCATCTCTACGCACTTTTCCTAGCAGTGAAGTCTGCTGTTCAGGAGATCTGCTCATTTCCACCTCAGGAGAATAGTGCGGCTGTCTCCCTTTACTTGTTTGCCTCTATCATCTGTAGAAAACAGCCAACTGCCTTTCTGCAGAGAAGTCTGGATACTTGCTGATAACTCTGCCATTTCTGCCATGTTGGGTTACTACTACTACTACTACTACTAATAATAATACATGGAATTTGTATAGCACTATATCTTATAAAAACAAATCAAAGCGCTTGCATTCGACCTACACAACACACAATCAACAACAATTTACAGTTTTAACAATTTCAAATATATACACACACGCACACACGCACGCACGCACGCAGCACGTGCGCACACCTACAAACGTTGTGCACTTTGGCAGGTGGATGTTGAAGGCAGGGACAGGTAAGAGATGGAAGCGGAAGGAGAAAAACTTAGGTTTGAAATAAGTGTGTTTTGAGGTTGGATTTAAAGGTGTCATAAGTAGGCTTTTGCGGGAGGGAGAGAGGAAGGTCGTTCCAGATCGATGGACCAAAAACAGAGAAAGAGCGGCGGCCAACGGAAGATAGGTTGAATCTGGGTATTCTTAAGGACAAAGTATCTGCCGACGAGCAGAGGGAGGAGAAGGTGTGTACAAGTGAAGACATTCACAGAGGTAGGAGGGTCAAGTATTGTGGAGACATTTGTAACAGAGGGTGTTGATCTTGTAGTTTACTCTCTGTGGTACAGGCAGCCAATGGAGAGATTGCAAGAGAGGGGTAATGTGCTCAGATTTTTTCTTTCTGAGGACCAGACGAGCTGCAGAGTTTTGTATACGTTAAAGGGAGTGGATGGATGATGCTGGCAGACCAGCCAAAAGAGAATTGCAATAGTCCAGACGTGAGAGAATAAGAGAAGTGACAAGTTTGGATGTTGCATCAGTGGACAGGTACTTTCGAATTGCGCTAATACACCAGGGTTGATAGTGGCATGACTGACAGGTTTGGGTAATTAATTTTTGCATGGAGAGAGTGTTGTCGCCAACTACTCCTAGATACTTTACAGAAGTGGATAGTGGAACTGACGTATTGCCGAATTCTATTGAAGTTGTTGGAATGGAGGAGAGTTTGTGTTTGGTACCTACAAGTATGGCTTCGGTTTTATCTGCATTTAGTTGTAATTTGTTTTGTGTCATCCAGTGTTGGATATCTTGAAGGCAGCTGGTCATATTTGTCAAGAGAGGAGGAAGATTTTCAGATGTGTCACGCTTTGAATCTGCAAGTCGTCAGCATAAAAGTGATAATTGATATGATGACGGTCTATTATATGTGACAGTGGAGCAGTATAGAGGGTAAAAAGAAGAGGGCCCAGAACTGATCCCTGAGGGACACCACATTCCAGTATGGCAGGTGCTGATTGAATCTTGTTTACTGCAACTGTATGGACTTGGTCTGCAAGGTATGAAGTGAACCAGGTGAGGGCTGTGCCTTGAATGCCAAACATGTTTTGGAGTCGGGAGAGAAGAATTCAATGGTCTATAATGTCATAAGCAGCAGATAAGTCGAGAAGAAAAAGAAGGGAGATTTTCCCTGAGTCTGAAGCATGGAGAAGCATGTTTAGAGTATGAACCAGGGTGGTTTCAGTGCTGTGGTTGACGCAATAGGCAGACTGAAAAGGGGGAAAGAGATTATTGGAAAGAAGATGGCTATTGAGTTGTTTCAGAACAACTGCTGATAACTCTGCCATTTCTGCCATGTTGGGTTACTGCTGATAACTCTGCCATTTCTGCCATGTTCTTACTTCTGATAACTCTGCCAGTTCTGCCTTGCTGGGTTACTGCTAATAACTCTGCCATTTTTTCCATGTTGTTAATGCTGATAACTCTGCCATTTCTGCCATATTGGGTTACTGCTGATAAGTCTGCCATTTTTGCCAAGCTGGGTTCCTTCACCTTCATCTGTCCCGCGGACTGTGGGGGCACCACTGAAGATTTTGCAACCAGCTTCCTCTACTCCTCACAGTCCTCCGCCCTTCATAACAAGTCGCTCCACCCATGGCCAGTCCACTCTCTGATGTTGTCTTCCCATCATTTCCTCTGTCTGCCTCTTTGTCTCGCTTCCCTGTACTGTACCCTGTAAGAAAGTCTTAGCCAATCCAAATATTTGTGTGACATGCCCATTCCACTTTAGCGTGCGATTTTTTTTACTGAAGTCAGGAATTCTTCGTTTGGTCCGATGGCCTTCTTTATTCTGGTTTTCACTTCTTCATAGGTGATGTGATCTCTGCATGAGATACCAAGGAGTTTGCGAAAGCATCTCATTTCCATTGCCTGGATCCTTCTTTCAATGTCTGCTGTTATGGTCCATGTTTCACATGCATACATAAATATGGACATGATCAGCGAACGTATCAGTCTGATCTTGAAGCTGATGGCAATGTCCTTATCATTCCAGAGGACTTTTTAAGTTTGGTCATTGCAGCTGTGGTCTGGGCTATCCTGGAGAGAATTTAGGTTTTCAACCTTCATCTGATAGTTTAGCTCCCAGGTATTTGAAGCTATGGACAGCCCGATTTTCTTACCATCTATGATTGTCATTGCTGATACCATTGGCACTATTTGACATCAGATGGGTTTTCTCTGCGCTAATCTCCATGCCATAGGCTGAAGAGGCTTCATCAAGGTGATTTACTAGGCTGACTAGCTCTTACTCTTCTCTGGCTAGGCCGTCAAGGTCGTCGGCAAAACGTAAGCTGTGATTGTCCTGCCTCCAATGCTGACCGCTCCCTCATGATTTTCAAGTGCATCAGCCATTATTCTCTCTAAGAAGATGCTGAAGAGGGTAGGAGATAGGAGGCATCCTTGGCATACTCCAATTGTGGTTTGGAACCAACCTCCTATGTTGTTGTCATGGTAGACTGCACTGGTTGCCTTGTTATAGAGGTTATCTATGGCTCTGATCAGATTGGCATTGATGCTATACAGCCTCATGGTTGCCCACAGAGCTGCATACCAGTTTCTGTCAAACGCCTTCCTACAGTTAAAGTCTACAAAGATGTGCTAAGGATCTTGTGTGTGTTGCAAGTATTTCTCACAGAGTATTCCAAGATTGAAAATTTGTTTGGTTGTGCTCCATCCTGCTCTGAACCCTGCCTGCTCCTCTTTGATGATTTCCTCAGCTTGAGGCTTAAGTCTGTTTAGGAGGATTCTTAGCATGACTTTGCTTGGATGGCTGATCAGGCTGATGGTGTGGTAGTTTTGACATAGTTGTAAGTTGCCTTTCTTCAGGAGAGTGATAATCAGGGACTGTGTCCAAAGAGTTAGCCACTCCCCTGTCTTCCAGATCTTATTGCAGGTAGTAAGTAACACCTCTACCATGCTCTCTCTTACTGCCTGGACCAGTTCTGATGAAATGTTGTCCACTCCTGCTGACTTCCTTCTTTTTAGTGATTTTATTGCACTTTCAATTTCTTCCAGTAGGATGGGGTAGCTGCTGTTGTTGGTTGGTGGAGGGACATCTAGCACCTTGGAGTCTCCTGTTGTTGTTGTTGTTGTTGTTGTTGTTGTTGTTGTTGTGTGTGTGTATGTGTGTACAGCTCAGAACATTACTCTGTCTACCTCTTTAAAATATCTTGATCTTCTGTGAGACATTTCCCTGCTTTGTCTTGGATGGTAGTGGTTCTCCCTTGTTTTGAGCTTGTCAGGTCTTTCACAAGCTGGTAAGATTTCTCGTTGTTGTTTTTCTGCAGGTTTCCTTCGATTACTTAGCATAGTTCTTCAGTCCATAAATGATCTCTGCTTTTCTCATGCCTTTTTTTTATTATTTTTTTAAAACTTGTTGATTGATATCTGTGTATAGCTTTTCCCCTTCAGCCTCTTTCTTCTTTTGCTTCAGTTTTCTCCTGCCATGCTGGCTCACTGCTGATAACTCTGCCATTTCTGCTATGTTGGGTCACTGTTTATAACTGTGCCATTTCTGCCATGCTGGGTCACTGCTGATAACTCTGCCATTTCTGCCATGCTGGGTCACTGCTGATAACTCTGCCATTTCTGCCATGTTGGGTTACTGCTGACAACTGTGCCATTTCTGCCATGTTGGGTTACTGCCATAACTGTGCCATATCTGCCATGTTGGGTTACTGCCGACAACTGTGCCATTTCTGCTATGTTGGGTTACTGCTGATAACTCTGCCATTTCTGCCATGTTGGGTTACTGCTGATAACTCTGCCATTTCTGCCATGTTGGGTTACTTGTGACAACCGTGACATTTCTGCCATGCTATATTTCTGTGGAAGATAGCAGAAGAAGACAGGCTGTCAAAACAGACTGTTTACAGAGGCTGTAAAACAGACTGTTAATTAAAACAGGCTGTAAAAAAACAGACTGTTAAATAGCTTGTAAAAACAGACTGTAAAAACAGACTGTAAAAAACAGGGTTGTGCAAAAACAGGCTGGTTTCTGATGTATGTGTGTGAGTGGAGGATCCTGATCCCAGCTGATCACCATCTATCTCCTCTCTCACAGAGCTGGGCACAGCCCGTCTTCAGCTGACATTGGGGACAGGGCCAGTGGTCCTTGCTCACAGTCAGTCCTACACTCTGTGTGCATGCACTACAACACCTAGTATAGTGCACTGACTGTCAAGGCTTTACTGTGCTGTCCACACTTTGTATGCACTGCAATGCCTAGTGTAGTATATATACTGAATTTCAATGCTGTGCTGTCCACACTTTGCAGTTTCTGACATTGGAAAGGACAAACTCCACTTCTCAGCCAGACACGGACTTCTCCTTCTTCTCTCGTTGGCTTTCCAATGTCAGATGTCTCTGGGAAAAATAATGGCATGTCCTTTCCAGCTCCTCTCGTGGGCCATACAGCTTGGTCTATAGGGTTATCTCCATCGGCCACACTTTCTTCCTCAGGTCGCTGAATAGGGTACACCTCTGAAGGATGTGCTTGCCTGTCTGGTATTCTTTACCACAGGCACACAGAGGAGAAGGAGCAAGTTTCAGCTTTGTGGACATATGGTGGTTTAGTCTGTTGTGCCTAGTTGGGAGTCTTAGAATTGTGACTTGTAAACACTGACTGTTAAGTTAAGGACGCAGAGAAGGACCAAGATGTCTCCACGATGTGTTAAGGACGCAGATTTTATTATTCATTTATAAATATGTTTTATTATTTTATATCGAGGATATTGGGATAAGCGCTCTTGTGCTTTTTTATATCCAGTCCCTGTGTGTATGCAGTTTCGTAAATGTAATCTGTTCCCACCCGCACACAATGGCGTACTCTTACGAAAAGCAGAACATGTTTTAACGTGTGGGCAAGATGTTCTGTGTGGGTTGGCACACGGGCCTCGGTTTACAGTCTCATCCGGACTTTGGGGGAGAGTGGAGTCAGCACTGAAGTTAACTCCAGGGGAAAAGGAGCATGAGAGCAAGAGAAGGAGCAAGATGTCTCCACGATGTGTGTTAAGTCCTTGGATGAGACTATAAACCGAGGCCCATGTGCGAACGCACGAAGAACATCTTGCGCACACGTTAAATCCTGTTCCACTTTTTGTAAGAGTAGGCCATTGTGTGCCGGTTGGAACAGATGACAATATTTACACAACTGCATACACATGGGGACTGGATGATAAAAAGCACGTGAGTGCTTATCTCATTATCCTCGATATAAAAGATTTTTTTTTTTAATAAAATAAAAAATAAAAGGACGCAGAGAAGAAGCAAGATGTCTCCACGATGTGTTAATCCTTTCAATAGGGCAAACTTGTTTTCCAGCTCAGCTTTCTGCTACCCTTCAGTCCTGTAAGGAGGAAAACCGGCAACCGAATTCATCTTCAATTCCTGGGTTTCTGAGGTGCAGAAAAGTGAAAAATGGGTACCTAGGTAAATTTTACATACACACACACAAAGCTTCATACACATTCTCGTGGGAAAGGTGAAGCAGTGTTTGCCTATCAAAACTACTTTTCCAAGTCAGTTTATGCCAGATAGCCCATGACAGATCACTATAAACAAACCCACCTCTGGTACCCTTATCACGGAAAATCAGCTGACTGGACTGAAGGGGAGAGCTCCAGGGGCGAAATTTAGGATAGGGAAAATAATTGTCAGCAGATATTCAGTGCTGTACGGGTTAAGGACACAGAGAGGGAGGAAGGTGTCTCCACGTTGTGCTCTGCTGACTCCTATTCCAGAACTAATTTCACTGATATATATCTTATCATACAACTTTTTATAACAGTTTGACTTATGTCATAAAGCCTTTGACGTTATTAGCCACTCTCTCCTCATGAAAAAATTAAAATGCTATAAAATCTCCAACCAAGCATTGTCATTCTTAGACTCATTTCTCACTAATCGCCATCAACTTGTTGAAATCGGGCCTAGGAGGTCAACCTTACTACCCGTAAAATATGGAATACCACAGGGATCAATACTAGGACCACTTCTTTTCTCTATTCATATTAACGACCTACCTCTGCATATCCATTGTTCATGTCAAATGTTTGCTGATGATACATCAATTCAATGTAACAACGATGATCCAAACCAGCTTGTGAATGATATGCAGGCAGATATCATTACACTTATCAATGGACAAAACTCAATCATATGTCTCTTAATTCAAATAAAACAAAATGTATGTTTATAACCACTCGGTAAAAAAGACAGAAATTGCGTTCTCCATTCGGGCCAATATATATCCAAGGGCAACAAATTGAAGAAGTAGTCTCACACAAAGTACTAGGTGCAGTGATTGACAACGACTTGTCTTGGTCAGATCACATAGCCACATTAGGAAAACGAATCTCAGTAAGATTATTTCAACTTAGAAAAATCAAGAATTTCCTAAATCTACACAGTCACGAAAACTATTTCTTTCACGCCCATATTCTATCTCTGATAAATTATGTCTCTACCTTATGGGATAGTGCAAGCGAAACAAACCTAAAGCATACAAACCGCCTGCACAAAAGAGCTGTGAAACTAATCGGTTTGAATCCTAATACACTGACCACCAACTACAAAGAACTAGATATTCTTCCACTCAAAGACAGACTGCAGTTCAACAAGTATCTATGTATGTACAATATATTAAATGGGAAAGCCCCAAAGAAAATCTTGGAAAAATTTGTTGTCAATAAAAGCAGGCCTACCCATAGACTGTTTTTGCCCAGGCCCCATAACAATCTCTATAAATCAAGCCTTGCTTATTTAGGAAGAACATTGTGAAATAAACTGCCTTCCCTTCTTAAATCAGTTCCTTCAAAACAAATGTTTAAGAAACTTTTGAAGAAACATCTGATGGACAAATTATAAATCCACCCTTATGTTTGACACATTTGGCTGCTTTGTTGTTATTCATACCTGTGTTATTTTGTATATCTATTATTTTGTATGTATGACTTGAGTATGTTACTGTCTTGAGTTGTTGTCTTGTGAGATTCTGTTTGGATGAAAATCCTCATTTTATTTTAGTTTTCAACCAAGGTTGATATTTGTCTTTGATTGTTTTAGAAGTCAATTTTCTTGATTTTTTTTTTGTGTGAGGGCAGGATGAAAAAAAGTTGTGTAAACTTAATCTTTTACCCTCAATAAAGATCATTTTGACTTGATTTGACTTGACTTGATAATTATTCTCATTTTCTTATCTAGTTTATTGATGCTATCTTTCTTTGATAAGAAGCCCCTTCGGAGGAGACTATAAACCGAGGTCCCAAGTGCCAATGCACACAAAGCATCTTGTGCACACTTTAAAACCCGTTCTGCTTTTCGGAAGAGTAGGCCATTAACTATGTGAAAGAAGAAATCAAAAAGCCTGTGGGCCCCCAAAAGCCTTTGCTCTCCACCATAAAGAGGGGAAAGCTGATGTGGTTTGGTCACACCACAAGACACAACACCTTAGCAAAAACCATCTTGCAAGGAACAGTCGAGGGCAAGAGAAGAAGAGGCCACCAAAAGAAATCATGGGTTGACAACATCAAAGACTGGACCGCCCAACCCCTGCAACACCTCCTACTAGCCACACAGGATCGTGAAGCATGGAAAAAGATCTCTGTTGCGTCTTCTCTCATGTCCCCCCTACGTCCTTTGGGACATGGGACTGAGTGAGTGAGGCCATTGAGTGCCAGTGGGAACGGATAACAAAATTAACAAAACTGCATACACATGGGGACTGGATGTAAAAACAGAAAAGCACATGATTGCTTATTCCATTATCCTATAAATAAAAGAATAAATAAAATAAGATAAAATGGTATACATAGCCTGATGTTCATGATGTAAGGGATACAACAACTAATAGATTGAAACAACAATTAGTAGAGTATTTTCCCTTTGACCATGACACCTACGAGTTAGATTATGGGGGGGGGGGGGGGGGGGGGGGGGTAGGGGGGGGGCATAATGAAGTGCTTTGATTTGCTTTCACAGGATATAGCACTATACAGACTCAGTGTAAAATTTTCATCATCATTACTTTTCTTCTTCTTGTTATTCTTCTTGTTATCAATGTTACTATTGTTATTATCATCGTCATTATCATCATAATCATTATTATTATTATTATTATCATTATCATTATTATTATTATCCAAGTATAATACTTTGGGTGGCTGTATTTCACCAAATAGAGAGAGAGAGAGAGAGAGAGAGAGAGAGAGAGAGAGAGAGAGAGAGAGAGAGAGAGAGAGAGAGAGAGAGAGAGAGAGAGAGAGAGAGAGAGAGAGAGGAGAGAGAGGCGAATGACAATAGTTTATTGTGACAAGCTTTACACCCATTCACAAGGGGACAGAGGGATGGGGACTGGGCACAAAACTTCAAATTCACATCATACATTGACAAGAGAGAGGGGAGAGAGAGAGAGAGAGGAGAGAGAGAGAGAGAGAGAGAGAGAGAGAGAGAGAGAGAGAGAGAGAGAGAGAGAGATTCTTTTATATCAACAATAACAGAATAAGCATTCATGTGCTTTTTTTCATCCGGTCTGTGTGTGTGCAGTTTTGTAAATCTGTTCCCACCGCACACAATGGCCTATTCTTACGAAAGGCAGAACAGGATTTAATGTGTGCACAAGATGTTCTGCATGTGTTAGCACACAGGGCCTTGGTTTACAGTCTCATCCGAAAGACTTTTGGGGAGAGTGGAGTCAGCACTGATGTTAACTCCAGGGGAAAAATCCCCTCCACCCATTGTCAAATTGCCAGCCAATGTTCTGACCATTATGCTAACCCCTCCCCGTCAGAGAGAGAGAGAGAGAGAGAGAGAGAGAGAGAGAGAGAGAGAGAGAGAGAGAGAGAGAGAGAGAGAGAGAGAGAGAGAGAGAGAGAGATTGGATTGGATTGGATTGGATTGGATTGGATTGATTCTTTTATATGAAAGATAATGAGATAAGCAATTGTTTTTTTTTACATCCAGCCCCCGTGTATATGTAGTTTTGTACATGTCATATGTTCTTACTGGCACACAATGGCCTGCTCAGCCTGCTCTTAGCATAAGCCCAACAGGATTTAATTTGTGCCCAAGATGTTCTGCCTTGTGTGCATCAGAACACTGGACCTGGGTTTCTCATCCAAAGGACTTTTGGGGAGAGTAGAGTCGGCACTTTCTTTGTTTCTTTCTTTTATTCTTTTATATCGAGGATAACAGAATAAGCAGTCATGTGCTTTTTTTCATCTGGTCCCCATGTGTATGCAGTTTTGTAAATATTGTCATCTGTTCCCACCGGCACACAATGGCCTACTCTTTCGAAAAGCGGAATAGGATTTAATTGTGTGTGCAAGATGTTCTGCATGGGTTTGTACATGGGGCCTGGGTTTAAAGTCTTATCCGAGAGAGAGACAGACAGACAGACAGAGATAGAGAGAGACAGAGACAGAGAGAGAGAGAGAGAGAGGGGGGGGGGGGGCGCTTTTTGTGTTGGTCAATCTGGGGTTAGCAGGCCAAGCTTGCTGACTGCAGGTTTTGTAAGAGGTCATTCTTAGTTTATTAGGCGAAGTTTGGAAGGGGGGGGGGGGGTCATTTCTTTTGTTTTAGGGCAAGGTTGGTGCATGGGTACCTATTTTTTAAGCTGGTGTTATTCTGGGGTTGTTTATCAGAGGGAAGTTTTCTTTGTGAAGTGAAGAGTTTTGTTTGTTAGCTGGTCACATATTTTTAAGCTGGTATTATTTTGGGGTTGTTTATCAGAGGGAAGTTTTCTTTGCAAAGTGAAGAGTTTTGTTTGTCAGTCTGGTTCCAGTGAGGTGGCTGTGGTCAAGCCAGATGTATTTATGCAATCTCTGGTGGTTTGCTGTCGGTTGGTCTGACTTATCACCTGCTGGTGACTGGTGTGTTAAGTCTTCAGGTGATGTTGGGCTCTATGTATCTGTGGCATTTGTGTAGTTTTACAGTGTGGGGACTCTTCCTAGGATGAGTTGACAACTGTAGTTTGTTCCTTCTAGTGGTTGCTTCAAAGAGTGGTGCCAGTTTATTGTCTTGGTTATATTGTTGTTTATACCTTTGTGTGTGTGTGTGTGTGTGTGTGTGTGTGTGTGTGTGTGTGTGTGTGTGTGTGTGTGTGTGTGTGTGGTGTAAATATATAATTTAATTCAGTTGTGAATGTTTGCATCCCTGCCACAGATTTGAATGCTAGCAAGCACTTTGATTTGTTTGAATTACAACATTTAGTGCTATATAAATTCCATGTATTATTATTATTGTTTATTATACCTCTTTTGAGGGAATGGATAGTTTTGACTAGCAGTAGTGCAGTCTTTGTTTTGTGTGGCAATTGGCTTGATGTCATACCTGCTGGTGACTTTGGATGTTCTTTAGGTGGGGTTTAGATTTCTTATATGTATATATATATATATATATATATATATATATATATATAATATATATATATATATATATATATATATATATAATATCCTGCTGTTTCCCTCGTGGCAACTCTTTGTCAGTGGAGTTGATAGCTGTGTTGGTCTTTGTGGTGGTGGTGGAGTAATAGTTTTGTATTTGTGACCAGACATTAGTCCCCTTACTGTGGGTGGAGTGACAGTGGGTGTTCTCTTTGAAGTCCTGGTTGTGACTGAATACCTGTTTTATGTACTCTGCTGGTTTGGATTGGGAAGGGACAACCAAAGTGATCTGATTGTGACTGAAGGGAGCAGGATAGCCTAATGGTTATTTATTTTATTTTATTTATTACCACTTTATGTCACATGAGATTTCTCTGTGTGAATTTTTTTTTAGGGGAGGGGGGGGGGGGGGGGGGCATTGCCACAAATGCAGCATTTACCCATTGGTTTTTTTCCTCCTCAGGGATGGTGTCTAAACAGACACCTGTGTGCATGCTGTTTTTTTTTAAAAATAATTTTTTCATCACACAGATGGCCTGTTCTTTGGAAAGGCTAAATGGGGTTTTCACATGTGCAACATGTTCTGCTGCAAAGGGGGCCTTGGTTTATAGTGTCATCTGAATGAGATTTTTGTTTTGCTTTGTTTCAGCCCATTTAGATTGTTTTGTTTAATCCCATTTACATCTTATTTTAGCCCATTTAGATGGTGTTGTTTTAGCCCATTTAGATGCTGTTGTTTTAGCCCATTTAGATGGTTTTGTTTTAGCTCATTTAGTTATTTTAGCCCACTTAGTTATTTTAGCCCATTGAAATCGTTATTTTAGCTTATTTAGATTGTTTTGTTTTAGCCCATTTAGATTGTTTTAACTCATTTATATGGTTTTGTTTTAGCCCATTTAGATGGTTTTGTTTTGGCTCATTTAGATGGTTTTGTTTCAGCCCATTTGTGATGCTCCACCACATAATGAGACCTAGTGCACATTAGGTCAATTTTTAGTTATTGACATGTTATTAATGTGCAATAAAGTAGCTATCAAATACAAAAAAACAGATTGAAAATCGGACAATTCTGTGCAACATTATTACAAATTGAAATGATAGACTGCAGGATGTGACAAAATGAGAAACGGGCAAGTTTATTTTAGTAACAGGTTGTCAGAATGAGTGCTTTGGTATTTTCAAAACACATTTAAAAACAAAAGGGATAAAAAATTATACCTTGATATTTCATTACATGATAAATAAATTTCTGGTGGAGCACCACATTTAGTTATTTTAGCCCTTTTAGGTATAGCCCATTTAGATGGTCTAGTTTTATCCCATTTATATTATTGTTAGCCCTTTTATGTTTTGTTTTAGCCCATTTAGATGGTTTTGTTTAAACCCATTTAGATAATTTTAGCCCATTTAGATGGTTTTGTTTCAGCCCATTTAGATTATTTTAGCCCATTTAGATGGCTTTGTTTTAGCCCATTTAGACGGCTCTATTTTATCCATTATGTGTGAGATTTAAAGTATGGAAGTGGTAAAAAACTCTCTTAGAGCATGGCAGCAGAGAGTCCTCAGAGGAGAAGCCCCCTTCAAACAAGTGATGGTGTCTAAACACGACACCTGTCTGCATGTTTGTTTTTGTTTTTGTTTTGTCATCAGCAGATGGCCTGTGGGAACACACATGGGGCCTTGGTTTATAATCTCATCTGAATGAAACTTTTGTTTCCTTTCGTTTAAGCTCATTTAGATGGTTTTGTTTTAGCTCATTTGGATGGTTTTGTTTTAGATCATTTGGATGGTTTTGTTTTAATATATTTAGATTGTTGTTTTAGCCCATTTATATGGTTTTGTTTTAGCCCATTTACATGGTTATTTTGGCCCATTCAAGGTTTTGTTTTAGCCCATTTAAATTATTTTAGCCCATTTAGATGGTGTTGTTTTAACCCATTTATATTGTTGTATTAGCCCATTTAGATGGTTTGTTTAAGCCCATTTAGATGGTTTGTTTTAGCCCATTTAGATGGTTATTTTAGCCCATTCAGATGGGTTTCTTTTTAGCCCATGTAGATGGTTTGTTTTAGCCCATTTAGATGGTTTGTTTTAGCTCATTAAGACTGTTTTCTTTTAGCCCATTTAGATGGTTATTTTAGCCCATTTAGATGGTTATTTTAGCCCTTTCAGACGGCTATATTTTAGCCATTATATGTTTGTGATTTAAAGTATGGAAGTGGTAAGAAAGTAGAGCATGGCAGCAGAGAGTCCTCAGAGGAGAAACCCCCTTCAAACAAGTGTTTCGGGCCTTTAATCTTCCTTACACGCTAGGGAGGCCGGCCCACATCCAGTTCATGACTCTGGATGTCTCTGCTGCCCCTTTATGTATTTAGATAGTTTGGTTTTAACCCATTTAGATCGTTTTATTTTAGCTTATTTAGATTTTGTTTTAGCTGATTTAGATGGTTTTGTTTAGCTTGTTTAGATTGTTTTAGCCCATTTAGATGGTTTTGTTTTAGCCCATTTAGATGGTTTTAGCCGATTTAGATGGATTTGTTTTAGCCCATTTAGACGGTTTTATTTAGCTCATTTAGATGGTTTTGTTTTTAGCTCATTTAGATGGATTTGTTTTAACCCATTTAGACGGTTTTGTTTCAGCCCATTTATACGATTTTTAGCCCATTTAGACGGCTGTATTTTAGCCATTATGTGCGTGGTGATTTAAAGCATGGTAGTGGCAAGAAACTCACGTAGAGCATGGCAGCAGAGAGTCCTCAGAGGAGAAGCCCCTTCAAACAAGTGTTTCGGGCCTTTAATCTTTCTTGCACTCTAGGGAGGCTGGCCCACATCCAGTTCATGACTCTGGATGTCTCTCTGCTGCCCCTTTATGTATTCAGATGGTTTTGTTTTTAGCCCATTTAGAGGGTTTTGTTTTTAGTCCATTTAGATCATTTTAGCTCATTTAGATGGGTTTTGTTTTAGCTCATTTAGATGGTTTTGTTTTAGCTCATTTTGATTATTTTAGCCCAATTAGATGGGTTTTTTTTTAGCCCATTTAGACGGCAGTATTTTAGCTATTATGAGTGTGGTGATTTAAAGTATGGTAGCGGTAAGAAAAACTCGCGTAAAGCATGGCAGCAGAGAGTCCTCAGAGGAGAAACCCCCTTCAAACAAGTGTTTCAGGCCTTTAATCTTCCTTACACTCTAGGGAGGCCGGCCCACATCCAGTTCATGACTCTGGATGTTCTGTCTGCTGCTGCTTTATGTATGTGATGAGCTCAGACTTGGATTGGAACCCATGATTTGGGATATGCCACTTTTTTTTTTTTGGGGGGGGGGGGGGATTAGTCTTTACAGGGATTACAGACAGCTGGTTTTTTAATATATTTTTTACGTGCGCTTCTATGTGTACGATTTAAATATTGGAACTTTTAGACGGCTGTATTTGGCATGTTTAGATGGCTGCAATTTAGGGCCTTTTTATGTGCAAGATTCAGATGGCTGTATTTAGCCATTTTTTGTTTGACATGATTAAGCCCATTTACACAGTTGTATTATAGCCATTTTTATTTGTTTTAATTATGGCATTTTTAAAACCACTATATTTGAGCCCTTTTGTGTGTGCAATTTAAATGTTTGTATTCTTAGTTTTATTTCAGTCCATTTAGGTTTATTTTAACCCATTTAGATGGGTTATTTTAGCCATTTTAATGTGTGCGATTTAAATGTTGGTTTTTTATATGGCTGTAGCCCATTTGGATATCTTGTACTTTAGCCATTTTACATGTGAGATTTAGATGGCTGTATCAAGTTATTTTATGTATGTGATTTAAATGTTGATATTTTTAGATGGCTGTATTCAAGCCCATTTAGATGGCTGTATGAGACAATTTAGATAGCAGTATTTTAGCCATTTATTCGTCTGGTTTTAACATTGGTATTTTTAGATGGGTGTATTTTAGTCATTTTATTTTTTAGAGGATAAAAATGTTGTTTTTAGATGACATGCTTCCCCAAAAGTCAAAATGTGGCTACCTTCAGGGCGAGCAAAAATAGTTGTATATGCAAAATCTCACCATTGGTGAACCTCAAGAGCTGCATCAGGGAGTCTACTGTTCTCTCTCTCTCTCTCTCTCTCTCCTCTCTCTCCTCTCTCTCTCTCTCTCTCACATGCAATTCACGCACATACCCCTCAGAAAGAAAAAACCCACAAGTCAGGGGTGTGTACAGAAGCTCACAAAGAAAGCAGTCCACAGTTCTGGCAATGAACACGTTGAGAGGCAGGAGAGAGGGGGGTGGTTGTAATGACACTTTCTTTTATTTCAGCAGTCACATCTCCTGCCTCCCAACATGATGCCTGTTGCAAGATGTGTTCGATGCGATGATGTGTGGCCCTGGTTTGATGCGATGATGTGTTGCAAGATGTGTGGCCATGGTTTGATACACACTTGTGTTGCCCACCGCCCCTTCCATCATGGACAGACACCATCTGCACACAGCAACATCAGTGACACATCAGTCACCACATAACACATAGCAATCAGTGACACATCATCACCAATAAACACAGTAACACATCAGTCACCCACATAACACAGCATCAGTGACACATCAGTTATCATATAACAGCACCAGTGACAAATCAGTCACTACATAACACATAAAAATCAGCGACATTGGCTCAATTTGTTTAATCTTACTACACCAGTCTAAAGAGGAAGGAAGGAAGGAAGGATATTTTGTGCACTAATCTCTCTAACAGGGATGATCTTCAACTTTGTTTTTTTACCAATACTGAACTTTATTTTTTTAACCATAGCCAGCCCCCATACATGCTAGTCTTTATGAAATAATCATCACAAACAAAGATGTCTAATCTGTAAGCGAATACCCGAAATACACACTGCATGAATAAGTCTTTTGTTTGTTTTTATTCTTTTCTTTAGATAGATGGCTTGATGAAAAAAAAACAAATTGATGCTTATTCAATGTACCATCTGGAAATAAAAATTTGATTGGTATTTGATTCGATTAAAGCAGAGGTTTTAGAGTCAAAATGAGGAATATGAATCCAGTGGATGAGTTCACGGGAGAGGTGTGACCATTCCCCTCCTAAATGCGAGAGTAGGGGCTATACCCCTGAACTGAAGCCTTTTTATTATTTTTTTTAATTTTAAGTAGACAAACTTTCTACCTAATGAAAACACTTATCATGTGTGAAAATACTGATAACCTGTGGTGCCGTGTGTTACATATAATTATTCAGCACCATTAAAAAAAAAACCACAGCAAACAAGAGGGTTGTCCCTGGCAAAATTCTATAGAAAAAAGCCACCCTACCAATACAGTTGCAGACAGGAAAAGACAATTTGTAGTTTGTTTTTTGTACCCCTTTATGTCACAGCAGATTTTCTCCGTGTGAAATTCGGCCAGCTCTCCTTGGGGGAGAGCGCGTCACAAGTGCAGCGCCTACCCTAAAAAAAATAATAATGGGTAGGCGCTGCCTTGTGGCAATGCTCTCCCAAGGAGAGCAGCCCAAATTTCATGTGGGAAATCTGTTGTGACATAAAAGGTACAAAATAAATTTTTCAAAATAAACACCTGTCAGTAGATTCCCATTCAGAAGTCTGACTCGTGTCTCTCTGCACAGTCTTCAGCTGTCTGCATGTGCCAACCCTGTCAACACACAATATATACTTTAGTCACTGACAATGCAAACACACACACAACACCACGCAAACACGCGCACACACACATGCACACGCGCGCGCACACGCACACAAAATTCCTCTCATGTTCCTGCCTGTAAAAAGACACTAGTTTGAAAACTAAATGAATATCACACTCACTTGTGCGCACCTAAAAAAATAAACACCGCTTTCAGCAAAATACCAGACCGGCCATTTGTGCTGGTTAGTAAAAACATGACAACAAAAAGGAAGTGCCAATGCAATGATGACGTGCTCCGAGAGTGGAGAAAATAGCCAGCTCTGACCTTCTCCCTTTCAGCTTCAGTCACAGGTAAACACACAACATAACACACACGCACACACGTACCACAAACAGTGCACTTAACTTGTGATGGAGATGGCAGGCCTCTGTCCTGATTCTTCAGTCTTGGTTCACCAGCCCTGTAACAACAGCAGTCAACATGTAGAAACAAAAGCTATT
>JASPKP010001602.1:12500-27546 GCA_030674155.1 Stramonita haemastoma | reverse complement strand
GAGAGACAGAATTATCAGTGTTTGTTGATTCAAGGAGAGACAGAATGATCAGTGTTGATTTAGGGAGAGACAAAATTATCGACAGTGTGTGTGTGTGTGCGAGCACATGCATGTGTGTGTGTGTGTTTGTGAATAAGCATGAATATATATTTCAGATCCTGTGACAGTCACATGTTTAAAGTGAGCTTGATCTCATGCATTAGCATTGTGCACATCCGTATGTGTGTCATAGAAAAGCATTGTCATTTTTTATGTAAACAAGTAAAAAAAGCTTCTTTTTTTTTCTCCTTTTTTTTTTATTGATTGAAACTGTGTGCATTTCCATTTTTCTGATTTTGGTTGAAAAAATCATTCCATGATGATACAAAATTTCTCCTCATTTGCTCATAGTATGCATACTCTGTTGGGTTGAATAAAAATATTTAAAAAAAAGAAAAAAAAGATCCACCTCCAGTAGTCAGGAGACAGTGTATCACTGTTGTTTGTTATGTGTTATTTATCACAGGCTGTGTCACAGTGTATCACTGTTGTTGTTATGTGTTATTATCACAGGCTGTGTCACAGTGTATCATGTTGTTGTTATGTGTTATTATCACAGGCTGTGTCACAGTGTATCACTGTTGTTATGTGTTATTATCACAGGCTGTCACAGTGTATCACTGTTGTTGTTGTGTGTTATTATCACAGGCTGTGTCACAGTGTATCACTGTTGTTGTTGTGTGTTATTATCACAGGCTGTGTCACAGTGTATCACTGTTGTTGTGTGTTATTATCACAGGCTGTGTCACAGTGCATTACTGTTGTTATGTGTTATTATCACAGGCTGTCACAGTGTATCACTGTTGTTGTTGTGTGTTTTATCACAGGCTGTGTCACAGTGCATTACTGTTGTTATGTGTTATTATCACAGGCTGTGTCAAGTGTATCACTGTTGTTGTTGTGTGTTATTATCACAGGCTGTACAGTGTATTACTGTTGTTGTTATGTGTTATCATCACAGGCTGTGTCACAGTGTATTACTGTTGTTATTTGTTATAATTACAGGCTGTGTCACAGTGTATTACTGTTGTTGTTATGTGTTATTATCACAGGCTGTGTCACAGTGTGTTGTTATGTGTTATTATTACGGCTGTGTCACAGTGTGTTGTTATGTGTTATTATTACAGGCTGTGTCACAGTGTATCACTGTTGTTATGTGTTATTATCACAGGCTGTGTCAGCCAGGGTCCTCAGAGAAAAACGCTGTGGCCTCCCTGTCTCTGCCAGAGGAGCCATCTGACCTGACCTTAGAGGTCAGCAGGGAACAGGTCAGACACTGGAGAGACAGAGAGAGAGAGAGACAGAGACAGAGAGAGAGAGAGAGAAAAGAGAGGGACAGGGGACAGAGAGAGAGAGAGAAAGAGGAGAGAGAGAGAGAGTATATTTGTGTGTGTGTGCCTGCTCTTGTGTGTGTGTGTGTGTGTGTTGTGTGTGTGTGTGTGTGTGTGTGTGTGTTTGTTTGTGTGTGTGTGTGTGTGTGTGTTTGTGTGGTGTGTTTGTGTTTGTGTGTGTGTGACCAATGTTATATGGGTGTGTGTAAGTATGTGTGTATGACCCAAAGTAAGTTATCTGTGTTTGTGTGTGCGTGTGTGGGTGTGTGTGTGACCAAAGTTATATGGGTGTGTGCAAGTATGTGTGTATGACCCATCGAAGTTATCAGTGTGTATGTGTCAGGTCATTTGATGTGTGTGTTGTGTGACACAATTCATGGGTGTACATGAGTGTCACTGTGTATCATTGTATGATCTTAAACTATATGCACATGAATGTGTGTGACTTCTCATGTCGATCATATGTATGTGGTTTTGCATGAGTGTTTGATCCTAAAAGAGATGTCCATAGCTGCCAGCCATTCATTTTTTTGCCACAAATTTTTCCAATTTTTAGCTGCAATTTCTGGTTTTTAATTTTTTGACTAAAAGTTTTGGATTCCAAAATTTCTACCCCCCCCCCCCTCCAAATCGAAAACTGAAAACTCCCCAAAATACCCTGTGTAAATCAAGTATGCACCCTCATCCCCGCTTTTTCAGAGGGAGTTTGGGGGGGGGGGGGGGGGGGGGGGGGTGAAGGGGGGGAATCCCTCCTCTCAAGCCAACCCCCCACCAAATTCCATGTTAGTGTTCTGAGTAATTGGCTGTGCTCTATGGATATTGATCAGCTGTTGTACTCAGTAACTGTGGGACCTGTCTATGACAGCTCAGCAGTACTGTACATACTGCTGTAGTTGTATCAGACAGGAAACAACATTGGTCCAGACACTGAAACAGGGGGACATGTCTCTTGTCACCCTGCCAAAAAGCTGGACAACATGTGTTTGTCTGAATTAGTGTAGCAAGACACTGTTGCTTTGGCTGTATCGTAGTTTTCAGACTTTTTGTAAGAAAGATATATATGTTTTGAGTAACTAAATAAAATGGAGTTATGGTTGTGTGTGTGTGTGTGTGTGTGTGTGTGTGTGAGTGTGTGTGTGTGTGTGAGTGTGAGTGTGTGTGTGTGTGTGTGTGAACATGCATGTATATCATTATGTGTGTATTGAGTGCATGTGTGAGTGCGAGTGCACATGTGCATGGTATCTCCTGTTTTAGCATCTATTCACATCTAGTGGTTTTAGATTTAAAAAAAAAATCCAAATTAGCAAGGGCAATTAACAAAAACTGAAAACAATGTGAGAAAAGCGTCTTGAATAAAAACTAACATGGGCACATGGGCATGTATGTTCAAGCTGTATTAGAATCTTCTTCTTTGTCGTCTGAAACAGAAATTACATGAATTTTCAGATGTCAATGCTGTAGCATGATGCTAATGTTGTAGTGTTGTTTGTACTGATACTAATGTTGTTTGTACAGATGCTGATGTTGTATTGCTTGTATAGATGCTAATGTTGTAGTGTTGTTTGTACAGATGCTAATGTTTGTACAGATGCTAATGTAGTTTGTACAGATACTAATGTTGTAGTGTTGTTTGTATAGATGCTAGTGTTGTATTGTTTGTACAGGTGCTGATGTTGTTTGCACAGATGCTAATGTTGTAGTGTTGTTTAATTGTACATATGTTGTTTTGTTGTTTGTGCAGATGCTGATCTTGGCTGCAGTGGCCAAGGGAAAGTGTACATGTTTCAACACACACTGAATGGGTAAGACATGGGTGCTGGGGGTGTGTTCTCCTTTCTGGTTTTGGATGGAGTGTTTTGCAGGTCGCATGAAAAGATAGATAGTCAGGAATGTTTCATTTCAAAATAAAGAAAAAAGGACTGGTTATATTTCAAAGATTATTATGATTTTGATATTTGTGACGCTTCACCACATAAGGAGTTGCATTGCACCCGAGGTCAATTTTTAGTTATTGACATGTTGTTAATCTGCAATAAAAAGGCTACACAATACATAAAAACAGATTGAAAATCCAACTATTCTATCAAAAGTTATTACAAATTGAAATGATAGACTGCAGGAAATGACAAAATGAGAAATTGATGAGCGTAGTGCTCATCGTAATAGGTGGTCAGAATGAGGGCTTGGATATTTTAAAAACACGTATAAAGTCAAAAGGAAACAAAATTATGCCTTGTTATTTCACTACAGGGTAGAATAAGGGCTATAGTTTTTTATCAATCAAACTCTCAATATCGACAATCTCGTCCCACATAACTAAAATGGCTCCTAGCGGAAAAGTGGGTTAGGTGCCAAGCAACTCATTTCGTGGTGGAGCGTCATATTAAGAAGAAATGAATAGTTGTTCATCATAAAAGTAGATTTGGGAGGTGTGTGTCTGTGTGTGAGTGGGGGGGGGGGGGGGGGAATAAATAAATAAACAAACAAATCTGAGAGACTAAGCACAAAATAAAGAAAGAGAGTGAGAAATGTTTTAAAAGAGCACAAACCTAGATGCATTGGAATAAAGTGTTGTGCCATTGTGACAGTTTCCATCCTTTATTGACACGAAAGAAGACAAGTGATATATATATATAATGTATGTATATGTGTGTTTTCTTTTGATCCATCTGTGGGTCAGAGCTTTTCCCTAGGCTGAAATTCTTCAGTACTCCTTGCTGACTTGGGGAAAGAGGGGGTATTTTGGAAAAAAAAAGTTGTTTTTTTTATGTGACCTGTGTAAGGATACACATGGTAGTGGTAATCCATGTGTGTGTCTTTATGGCACACAGTGTGTGTTTTGGCAGAGTTTCTCATATTTGTTTGGCATAGTGTGTGTTTTGGCAGCATTTCTCATGTCTTTATGGCACAGAGTGTGTGTTTCAGCAGCATTTCTCATGTTGTTATGGCAGAGTGTGTGTTTTGGCAGAGTTTCTCATGTCTGTATGGCAGAGTGTGTGTTTTGGCAGAGTTTTTCATGTTGTTATGGCAGAGGTGTGTGTTTTGGCAGAGTTTCTCATGTCTGTATGGCAGAGTGTGTGTTTTGGCAGAGTTTTTCATGTTGTTATGGCAGAGTGTGTGTTTTAGCCTTCAGCGGTTTGACTTTATCCCAGTTTTTGATTAAACCATTGATGCTGGGGTCAACAGCAAAGTGAGAGGCTGTATGATCAGTGGCTTTCCTACTCATGGAATTCCACTTTACAGCTTAGTCTCTAGTGATCGACTATGACTCTCTGACTAGGAGGCTTGACTTGCACAGTCCTTGTGTGCTGCAGCCCAGGGGTCTAGTTGGCCTTTGGAGAACATCTCCAACACTGACTGTCCTTATGCCCTCTTGGCCGAAAGAGTGGGGGTGTGCTGTGGGCAAGGCATCTCCACTATAATCAAATTTCTGCCCAGTTTCCGAAACAGCAGTTGTCTCCTCTGCTGTTTTGGAGGTCATCGTCGAACACAACGGACAAACACATACATACAAGTGTTTTGGCAGTGTTTCTGCAGAGTGTGTGTTTTGGCAGGGTTTCTGATGTCTGTATGGCAGAGTGTGTGTTTTGGCAGCGTTTCTCATGTCTGTATGGCAGGGTGTGGTGTTTTGGCAGTGTTTCTGATGTCTGTATGGCAGAGTGTGTGTTTTGGCAGCGTTTCTGATGGGGTGATGGCAGAGTGTGTGTTTTGGCAGCGTTTCTGATGGGGTGATGGCAGAGTGTGTGTTTTGGCAGGAAGCTGAAGAAGCCCCTGAAGCCGACGACGGTGGTCCATGCCAGCACAGAGGGCAGGGGGGAGGAGGTGGCGGTGCCGGTGCCCATCCTGGCGGCGGTGCCACAGCTGCCCGCTCCCCCTGCCCCCAGCTGTGTGTGCTGCACGGGTCTCTGCTCAGCCCCAGATGTACACCTGTGGTGAGTAAAGTAAGGGGGGGGGGGGGGTGGTGGTGTGGTGTGGTGTGGTGGTGTGGTGTGGTGTGTGGTATGGTATCTGAAGTAGTGTGGTATGGTATCTGAAGTAGTGTGGTGTGGTGTGTGAAGTGGTGTGGTGTGTGGTGTGGTGTGTGAAGTGGTGTGGTGTGTGGTGTGGTGTGTGAAGTGGTGTGGTGTGTGGTATGGTGTGTGAAGTGGTGTGGTGTGTGCTGGTAGATGAGTGAATGTGACAGAGTGTTGGATCATGTTGAAGGTTTTCTGCTGTTGTGTGATGTTAGGGCCAGATGAAGGCCACTGTGTTCAGGATTTTAGGGAAAATTGAGTTTGGACTTTGAGGATGAGTGTAGCGCCAGTTTTGAAAAGCTGTTATTTTTATAAGTAGTTAATGTGTGTGTGTGTGTGTGTGTGTGTGTGTGTGTGTGTGTGTGTGTGTGTGTGTGTGTGTGAGTGTGAGGAGAGAGAGAGAGAGAGAGAGAGAGAGAGAGGAGAGAGAGAGAGAGAGAGAGAGATTTATTCTTTTATATCGAGGATAACAGAATAAGCAATCATGTGCTTTTTTTCATCCGGTCCCCGTGTGCATGCAGTTTTTGTAAATATTGTCATCTGTTCCCACCGGCACACGATGGCCTACTCTTATGAAAAGCGGAACAGGATTTAACGTGTGCGCAAGATGTTCTGCGTGCGTTCGCACACGGGGCCTCGGTTTTAAAGTCTCATCCGAAGGACTTTTGGGGAGAGAGAGAGAGAGAGAGAGAGAGAGAGAAGAGAGAGAGAGAGAGAGTGTGTGTGTGAACATCTTTTTGAACTTTCATGTGATACAAGACAGGTGTGTGTGTGTGTGTGTGTGTGTGTGTGTGTGTGTGTGTGTGTGTGTGTGTGTGTGTGTGTGTGTGTGTACATGCACACATGTGCACACATGTGCACACGTGCATGCGTACATGTGTATGTATGTGTACATGTGCATATATGTGTGTGTGTAATGCTAATGGAGAGTCCTGCATGTCTGTATGTGTGTGTTTTTAGGCTTTGAGACCCACTCGGCCTGAGATCGCTGTTGTTGTTGCCAAACCAGAGAAGAAAGGGAAGAAGACTGGTGACAAATCTGTGGTGAGTGCTGGACACATCTTTCCATCTGGAATACATACGCAGTGTTGATTCTAGGGTGCGCCCTTGCGGGATTCCCGCATTTTTTTCAACTTTGCCGCAAAATAATGTGACCAGTGCGCCCTAACGGACGCAAAAAAACTGTGGATAGCGCATATTTGAACAACCAGTGCGCCCCCGCAACTGCCGTTTGTATAGTTTCAAAATAGCACTACATGGTTGGTCATTACGTTGATACCCCAGGGACAGCAGGATGCACTGATTAGCGCCTACAGTCGTCACAACCATCACAAAGCGGCTGGTCTGAAGTCATTGCCCTACTCATTTACGTCATTACGTCATTTTTTCAAAGGAGCCGTGACTCCTGAAACAAGTGACGTCATTGTGACAGAGATCGTTAGTGGTGTTAGTGGAAGGAGCGGTGATCCAGCAGGGTTCAAAGCTAATAGACCTTAGAGTTTTCTAGGCGGTTTTTCAGATCTGGCTAGACAAGTAGCCCATGCTTGGCAACAATAATGATGGCATAGGGTAGACTATCCGCTGGATATAAAAAATGACTCTCTCTCTCTCTCTTTCTCTCTCTCTCTGTCTCTCTGTCTGTCTCTGTGTCTCTTGTCTGTTTGTCTGTCTGTCTGTCTGTCTGTCTGTCTGTCTGTCTGTCTGTCTGTCTCTCTCTCTCTTCTCTCTCTCTCTCTCTCTCTCTCTCTCTCTCTCTCTCTCTCTCTCTCTCTCTCTCTCTCTCTCTCTCTTCTGCATGGGAGGAAAAAGACTTTGATATTGGATTTCACCTCTTTTCTCATCTAGATCTAAATCTCTCTTTAACAGAAAATTTCTCTCTCTCCATCCCTCCCCCCCCCTCTCTCTCTCTCCCTCCCTCCCTCCCTCATGGGGAGGGGGGAGGTGCAAGACTTTGATATTTGCTGTCACCTCTCTTCTCATCTAGATCTACATCTCTCTCTAACTCTGAAAGCGGAAATACAAAATTGACTTTGACCCCCCTCCCCTCTCTCTGTCTCTGTCTCTCTCTGTCTCTCTGTCTCTGTCTCTGTCTGTCTGTCTGTCTGTCTGTCTGTCTCCCTCTCTCTCTCTGTCTCTGCCATATGGGAGAAAAGACAAGACTTAGACATTGGCTTTAACCCCTTTTCTCATCTAGATCTAAATCTAAATGGAAATACAAAATGGACTTTTGACATCCCTTCCTCCCTCCCCCACCTCTCTCTCTCTCTCTCTCTCTCTCTCTCTCTCTCTCTCTCTCTCTCTCTCTCTCTCTCGATATGATGTTGATGACCTCAGGTTACTATGCCCGTTATGTAAGCAAGCACCTGAAAATGAGGTGCATTTTGTGTTATGCTGCCCAGTGCTAGAGGATATTAGGCAGAGTTACATCCCTGTGAAATATAGAAAGCAGCCTAATTCATTTAGACTCTGTTTACTCATGGCATCAAGTCAGCCTGAGGTTGTGCGCAGCCTCACTCTTTATTTGTGTAAAGCCTTTAGAATAAGAGATACTTTATTATTTTAAGTCATATTTTTGTTATTGATTTTGTTGCAATACAATTCTGCTGTTGTCATTGCTGTTCTCTTTTATTCCACCAAAATACTAAGCAGTTTGGCAACCCCCTTCATGTATGGGCCAATGGCCTTTCTGTGAATAAATTTTTCGAGTTCGAGTTCGAGTTCTCTCTCTCTCTCTCTCTCTCTCTCTCTCTCTCTCTCTCTCTCTCTCTCTCTCTCTCTCTCTCTCTCTCTCTCTCTCTCTCTCTCTCTCTTCTCTATATGGTAAAGGGGGGGGGGGGGGGGGGGGGGATAAGACTGATTTTGGCTCTTGCCTCTTTTTTCATCTAGATCTAGCTCTCCAACTCAAAATGTAGAAATACAAATTTGACTTTGACTCTCTCTCCTTCCTTCCTTCCCTCCCTCCCCCCCCCCCCTCTCTCTCTCTCTCTCTCTTTCTCCTTCCCTCCCCCCCCCCCTCTCTCTCTCTCTCTCTCTCTCTCTCTCTCTCTCTCTCTCTCTCGTATACAAACAATGCATCTCCTCCTGTATCTATGTAGTATGTATCCCTCCACATCTAAATGTACCACAATCTCCCCCCCCCCTTTTTCCCCCCCCCCTCTCTCTCTCTCTCTCTTTCCTGTGTAAGAAAATCATTTTACAGACCAGCTGCAATACATAAGGTGTATATTAAATACTGTCTGCCTACATACGATCTTGTTTATTTTGTTTCTCGTTCTTGAAAAATAGCAGAAATCAGAGTACAAACGGTATTATGAGCAAAATATACTACTTACTGCTTGTCCCCTTTTTTATGAAGAGAAAATGGGGGAGGGGGCAAATGCCCCCTTTTTTCATTTCAGGGGGCCCATGGGCCCCCTTTTTTGAAATCCTAGAATCAACACTGCATACGAGTGAACTATCGAATAGGAGAGAGTGAAAGAGCAAACGTGCAATTTGTCTGAATGGGGTCTGACATGGGGTGTGTGTGAGGTGTGTGTGTGTGTGTGTGTGTGTGTGTGTGTGTGTGTGTGTGTGTGTGTGTGTGGTGTGTGTGTGTGTGTGTGTGTGTGTGTGTGTGTGTGTGTGTGGTGTGTGTGTTGTGTGTGTGTGTGTCTATGTGTGTGTGAGTGTGTGTGTGTCTGTGTGTGTGTGTGTGTGTGTGTGTGTGTGTGTGTGTGTGTGTGTGTGTGTGTGTGTGTGTGTATGTGTGAGTGTGAGTGTGTGTCTGTGTGGTGCGTGTCCTTGTATGTGTGTGTGTGTGTGCATGTGTCTGTGTGTGTGTGTGTGTGCGCATGTGTCTGTGTGTGTGTGTGTGCATGTGTATATATCTGTGTGTGTCTGTGTCTGTGTCACTGTGTGTGTGTTGGAAGGAGAGGGGATAATCTATTTATTTATTAATTATTTTTTTAAATTCTAAAGCTTTTTGCCAATCCTATTGTGAGGGGGTGTTGTATTCTCTTACAGAAGTGGGGGGGGGGGGGGGGGGGGTGAGGAGAGATCTATCTGCCGGGCTGGGGAATTGTATTTCATCAACTCGTTATTCAAAAGGTATTTGAGATGGACAAAAATTCATGTCTGCATTTTGGTGGGGAGGGGAGGAGGGGGCAGGGCGATCTCTCGTTAACTCTTCAACCCTCTTGCATTGAGATTCTCTGAACACAAGCTGCCCCTAGATTTTGCATTCCATCACGATATCAGGTCAGGTTCACATGCTGCCCCTAGATTTCATATTCCATCACGAAATCAGGTCAGACACACATGCCCGCTCGCCTTTTCCTCCTTCTAAGTGGCTACCAGCAGCTATAATTACTTCCAGACTCTCACAGCAGGCTCTGTGCCTCTGGACTGATAGAGCTTCGGCACGTGATAGCAATCAGTGAAGTCATTGCATGATGGAAAACTACTGTGTGTAAATCCCAGCAAATCCCGGGTCAGGATTCAAGGGGGGGGGGGGGGCAATTATTTAATCCTAGCTAATTTCAGGGTTGGGACTAAGAGGATTAAATGGTTTTTACGGTAACGTTGATTCATTCATTATCAAGAATTCATTTTTCCTGTTTATGTGTGCGTGTGAGTGAGTGTGTTTGGGTGGGTGTGTTCATGCGCGCTCGCAAATATACATGTATCTGAGCAGTATAAACAGCAAAATATGAAAGCAAACACATTTTATTTGGGTATATTTTTTTGGCTACTTGAGACAGCTGTGGACTGGTATTGCATAAGTCAGACATGGTAAGTATAGTATGGAAAAACTGCATAACCCTGCCCCCCTTTCCTCTTTTATTTCTTTCATTTCCAGAGACATTGTGTTGTAGATTGCCAAAACGTTTGAATTTCCATGTTTAGCTAACCATAAGGACTATGAAGTGGTAGGTTTCAAAGTTAAGGTCACAGACATGGGGAAATGCAAACCAATTGTAATTTTTTTTTTCATGTGCCAGACGAAAAAGAAGTTGAAGATGGAGGAATCCACAGTATTGAACTGCAGTCACAATGCCATAGCAGGGCCAGACACAGAGGCTGCTGGCTCCTCAAAGAGGAAAAGAAAGAAGACAGAGTCCAAGGTAAATGTGTTTATTGACAGATATATCAGCGGTAAGTGTGTTTATTGACAGATATATCAGCTGTAAGTGTGTTTATTGACAGATATATCAGCTGTAAGTGTGTTTATTGACAGATATATCAGCTTTAAGTGTGTTTATTGACAGATATATCAGCTGTAAGTGTGTTTATTGACAGATATATCAGCTGTAAGTGTGTTTATTGACAGGTATATCTATTGACAGATATATATATATATATATATATATATATATATATATATATATATATATATATATATATATATATATATCAGTGTGAAAACATAACATGAACAAAGACAGGTAAAAGAAAACATAGGTGTGTTTATTGACAGATATATTTATCAGTGTGAAAACATAATGTGAACAAAGACAGGTAAAAGGAAACAGAGGTAAGTGTGTTTATTGACAAAGAAAACAGAGGCAAGTGTGTTTATTGACAGATGTATCAGCTTTAAAACATAACATGAACAAAGACAGGTAAAAGAAAACAGAGGTAAATGTGTTTGTTGACATATATTATCAGTGTGAAAACATAAAGTGAACAAGAAAAGATAAAAGAAAACAGGTAAGTGTGTTTATTGATATACATCAGTTTGAAAACTTAACATCAACAAGAAAAGATAAAAGATACACCTTTTGGTTTCCACGTCTTGTTTTCTGATAGGGTTTTTATCTGTGTGGATGTTAGTTTTGAGGACATAGAACAGCAGCTCAGTGGTCAGAGCACTTGCTCTCCCAAGCTAAGGTCAAACAGAGTGTAGTTGCCAAGTGGATGGGTTTGCGCGCCTTGGCTTCAGTACAGTCCCCCAGATCACCAGCTGTAAATGGGTACCTGCCCTCTTTAGGGTCAGGGAAGGTAAAGCAGTGAAGGAGAGGAGATGGGTGCCGCCCTCAATATGCTGGCCCCTAGAGAAGCTGAGGTCTCTGACACCCCACTCCCCAATGACTGCATAGGTTATGGGGCACCTTTGCCTCTTCTTTTTTTCATTCCTTGGTTAGAGCTCTGAGGTTCACCAGTGAGAGATTTTGGGATATCTGACCATTTTTTCCTCACCATTTAGGTAGCTGCTTTACGACTGTGGGGATGGTGTCTAAACACGACACCTGTTGCATACATTTTTTTTTTTGGTCATCCATTCCTACCAGCACACAATGGCACAATGGCCTGCTCTCCCAAAAGGCGGAATGGGTTTGTTCACATGTGCGCAAGGAGCTCTGTGTGGGTTCTGCACATGGGGCCTCAGGTTTATAGTCTCCTCCGAAACACTGACCTTCAGATGAAACGGGGAAGAAAGAAAGGGAAGGCTGGGAATGCACAGCTGTCAGTTTCTCCCACATCTATAGCAGGAACTGACCACACTTGGACAGGTAAAGAGAAGGGACGTGCTAAATTTAGCACTGTGGACGGAGTGATGCTGGCTTTGTGTGCTGGGAATGGAAGGAGGCGAGAGCCACACGGCTGCTCTTGCTGGCAGACAATGACTGTGTTAACTGCCCTGCCCCCCCCCCTCCCCCCTCCCTTGCCTTGATGTTGATGTTGATGTGGTGGTGGTTGGATGGTGTGGTCACCAGACGCTGCAGGACCGTGTGGAGGCCATGGAGGCAGCAGCAGCAGCAACAACAACAGCCTCGTCCTCGTCGTGTGGGGGAGGGAAGCTGTCGAGGGCAGAACAGCTGGGGGCGCGGCTGACTCAGGCCCTGAAGATACAGGATGACCATCTGCTGACGGTAGGTAACACTGGCTGTCTCTCTCTGTTGTGCTCTGTGTGTGTGTGTGGGGGGGGGGGGGGGGGGGTGTGTGTTTGTGTGTGTGTGTTTGTGTTTGGTGCGTGTGTTTGGGGGGGGAGGGGGGTTGTGTGTTGTGGGTGTTCGTGTGGGGGGGGGGGGGAGGGGGGGGTGGTTGGTTGTTTTCTGTGTGTGTGTTGTGTTGTGTTGTGTCGTGTGGTGTGGGTGTGTAAACAAATTATTTCTAGTGGAAGCAGAGGAGGGGGGGGGGGGGTGGTTGGTTGCTGGATAGTTCATTTCTTTAGTTGTATTTTTTTCAAAATAAAAAAGAACGCAGTCCTGTTTGCTAGTTGTTTTTTGGCTATCCAGTCTCAGAAGCACCCAAATACGATGTTGCTCTGCGCTGTCATCAGAGCTGCATTGCCCAGAGGTGCTATAGAAAGGTCACAGGTCAACCTCACACTGACCTCACTGTGGTCTGTGTGAAAAACCAGCCTGTGTACACACTGTGTACTGTGCTTTGCTAACTGTGTGTGTGTGTGTGTGTGGTGTGTGTGTGTGTGTGTGTGTGTGTGTGTGTTATGTGTGTGTGTGTGTGTGTGTGTGTGTGTGAAAAACCAGCCTGTGTACACACTGCTGTGCTTTGCTAACTCTGTGTGTGTGTGTGTGTGTGTGTGTGTGTGTGTGTGTGTGTGTGTGTGTGTGTGTGTTGTGTGTGAAAAACCAGCCTGTGTACACGCTACTGTGCTTTGCTAACTCTGTGTGTGTGTGTGTGTGTGTGTGTGTGTGTGTGTGTGTGTGTGTGTGTGTGTGTGTGTGTGTGTGTGTGAAACCACCCTGTGTACACACTACTGTGCTTTGCTAACTGTGTGTGTGTGTGTGTGTGTGTGTGTGTGTGTGTGTGTGTGTGTGAAAAACCAGCCTGTGTACCATAGATAAAAAAAGATTGTCTGTTGACATGTTTCAGTGTCTTTGAACAAGGTTTACATTTTATTTTCAGTAGTCTGAATCTTGTTAGCTACACTGAGCAAAGTCTTCTTATTTGATGAAGAAAAGAGTTGTTCATACTTCAAAGTGTTTGGCTGTTAGCATGATATTTTTGTCAATATTTTATACAAGTTTGATTCAACATTGACAAATAAAAAGGTAATGATGACCAATATCACCCCCATTGCATTTGATACAGTGTCTATCATTTCTCTGAAATATCTGAACAAGAGCCTGTGCTCTGTGGCAACCAGCTAGTGCACAGTTAGGGGTGGCAGCTTTCATCTTTCTGTCAGTGGGAGATCTTAAGCAGGATGGCAAACCTTGTTTCTTGATGGAAAATTGAAAAATAAGTCTTTTTAAAGCAGAAATGTGAAGGGCGGGTACAGAATAGGTGTGTTAAAGGGGGGACAGGGGTGTAGTTATTTCAGTGATCAAAAGGCAGTTTTCTTTTCAGTTTTTAATGTTGCTTGGATGATCAGAGGTACAAGTTTATTTCTCCTTTTACTGTTATGATCAAAGACAACATCTGTTTTTAGGTTTATTTTGATGATCAGAAAGGGTTTTGTTTTGTTGTGGGAATGATCAAAGAAAGCATTTTGCTTTGATATGAGAGAGTATTTATCTTCCATCTGTCTCTTCTGTCCCTGTTATGGTGAGCACCCAAATACGATGTAGCTCTGCACTGTCATCAGAGCTGCTTTGCCCAGAGGTGCTATAGAAAGGTCACAGGTCAACCTCACCCTGACCTCACTGTGGTCTGTGTGAAAAACCAGCCTATGTACACACTGTGTACTGTGCTTTGCTAACTCTGTGTGTGTGTGTGTGTGTGTCTCTGTGTGTGTGTGTGTGTGTGTGTGTATGTGTGTCTCTGTGTGTCTCTGTGTGTGTGTGTGTGTGTGAAAAACCAGCCTGTGTACACACTGCTGTGCTTTGCTAACTCTGTGTGTGTGTGTGTGTGTGTGTGTGTGTGTGTGTGTGTGTAAAAAACCAGCCTGTGTACACACTACTGTGCTTTGCTAACTCTGTGTGTGTGTGTGTGTGTGTGTGTTGTGTGTGTGTGTGTGTGTGTGTGTGTGTGTGGTGTGTGTGTGTGAAAAACCAGCCTGTGTACACACTACTGTGCTTTGCTAACTCTCTGTGTGTGTGTGTGTGTGTGTGTGTGTGTGTGTGTGTGTGTGTGTGTGTGTGTGTGTGTGAAAAATCAGCCTGTGTACACACTACTTTGCTTTTTTTCATTCACAAGTATTGAATCACTAGCCTCAAAATAAACTTAAAAAAAGAATACTACAAAAAATTCTTAAAACTTGAACAGGTTTAAGCGAGCAACAGAGTGGGAGTGGATTGTTGTTGTTGTAGTTTATTTCAAAGTCTATTCAGACTTGGTGATTTTAGACTAACAAACAAACAAAAATGCTACCATAAAATATTTACAGAAGACTTGGAAATAATCCTAGCAGCATCAGTAATCAACGTTTACGAAAAACTAAGGTCAATGGTTCCCTTTGAATTTCAATGCCATATTCTTTGTAAACTGAATTTAAAACTGAACAGTGAAAAAGAATATGTTCACAAGGTAGTGGCTCAGAACAGTAGCATTTTGAGAATATGTGGTCTTCCAAGAATTTAATTGCAACTTGTAAATGTGTTAGTAATATGTCATGGATAGCCTGGTGTTTCTAATTTCCCATAAAACTTATTCTTATGTACCTTTTTTTCCCCAATAATGAAAATATTTTACAACACATTATTTTTTAAGTCTTGTACAGGGGAAGTTCTTTTTGCACCTTGTTTTCAAGACTGTCTGCTATTTCATTCCAGTATATCC
>JASPKP010001602.1:0-2500 GCA_030674155.1 Stramonita haemastoma | reverse complement strand
TATAGCTTTACTTGTCTCCCGTTTCAGCGTCGTGTTAGGACATGTTTTATAGAAAAGATCCTGTCATGGTCATTGCGTCAGCCTCTCCAATCTCAGACACCAAACATCCAAGCGAGTGTAGTAAAGCGGAATTTTTCTTCTGCTGCTTCTCCCCTGGTAAAAACATGATCACTGTCCAGCAGAGAAGCCATTGCCAGGATTGCAGTTCAAGCAAAAACAAAGGAGTGAATAAATGCATGATTTGAGAGAGAGTATAAGAATCTTCCTACCTTGAAGCAGTATTGCAGTTGGTTTTGTCTTGTTGTCGCGTCCTCATTTGTTGGTTGTTTTATGGTGTTATGGTTTGGAGTTATTCCTTCTGTTATTATGGAGTCCCCTGTGTTTGTGGTCATCTCATTTTGAGAGTCATTGATATTTCCATTTTTCCCAATAGAAAAATTTAATAATTGATGTTGAATAAAAAAAAATTAAAAAAATATAAAAAAAAGCCACTGCACCGTGTGCAAGCAAATCCAACATAACTCAGTCCAGGGTCAAGGGTCAAGGGTCAGTGCTACAATGAGCACGCCTTTCCTGAAGGGGTCAGCTGCTGCTGGGATTATCTCACTAGCTAAAAAAAGAAAACAAACAAAAAAACTCACACAAGCTGTTTCAGCTGGGCTTTGAAAACTTTGAACACTTCAACACTTTTTTAATCAGGAGCACTTCAGGGCTAGAGGAGAGAGCGGAGAAGAGAAACTGAATGTGGGGGGAAACTGACAGCGGTGGTTACAGCACATCAGCACCTTGTACCTAGCCATTCGTCAGTGTCTGTTGGTGTTAGGTGTGTTATGTTTTTGTTATGCCTGTTGTTATGGCTGTTTTTGTTATTAAGTCTGTTGTTATTATGTCCGATTTGATTTGATTTGATTTATTCTTAAATATCGAGGATAATGGAATAAGCACTCTTGTGCTTTTTTACATCCAGTCCCCGTGTGTATGCATTTTGTAAATGTCATCTGTTCCCACTGTTATGTATGTTGTTATTATTTATGTATTATGTACGTTGCTATGACCTGTTTTGTCATGCGGTGTCACAGGGCAATTGGGAGGAGTCTGACGAGGACTGAGGGGAGGGGGGGGGGAACACTGCTCCTCCGCCCCAAACACCAGGCCTGTCTCCAGTTGTGGCAGTTGTGTGCCGTGGCCAGGGTCTCGGCCAAGCTGTTGTGGATGGACAGACCATCTGCAGTGTTGAAGTCTATGCATCATCACACGTGTTGACTGTTGGATGCCGCGTTGCCCAGAGTGTGGGGACAGTGTATGTGTACAGCATCCACGGTTTTGTACAGATTTGTAAGAGTATGACGCGCAGTGGGCGAGTTTGGTTGTCACACACAAAGAGGTGTGTGTGTGTGGTTGACTGTTTTGGTGATGTGAGAGAGAGAGGCCAAACACAGGCATTATAACTGACAAAGGGGAGGGCTGTCTTTTTTGTGGATGTAATACATTTGATATCCGCTTTTTTGTTGTTGTTGACAAAGTGGTGATGGTGGTGGACAAGAAAGTGTGTGTGTGCGTGCGCATGTGTGTGCGTGCGTGTGTGCGTGTGTGTGTGTGTGTGGATATTGTTGTACAGGTGATGATGTACACATGCTGCTTTGGTATCTTGGACTTGTATATAGTTTTAGGATGGAGTGATTTGTGTGTGAAAGGATCATGAAGTACTGAAATTGAGGAAAGAAAAAAAAAGATACATTTGCCATGTTGTTAACATGATGATTCAATAATGAAAATGACAGCTCATTTTGTTGTTGTTGTGTTATTCCTCTTCCATATCTGCTGTGAATGTGACAAGGATTTGTGTCTGTGTGTGTCTGTGTGCATTTGTGAGAGTGTGTCTGTGTGTTTATGCATGTTTCTGTGTATGTGGCGTGTGTATGTGACTGCGAATAAATAGAAATTTTGCCATTTTTATAACTAACCTCTTTATGGTCCGGTCTGGTGTCCACTGCTACAAGGCAGTAAGACTGGACCAGCATTTGGCCTGTGTGCATCCTAAGGGCAAGGTTCTGTCTGTCCTCTCAGCCCCAGCTGTGTGCATCCTAAGGGCAAGGGTCTGTCTGTCCTCTCAGCCTGTGTGCATCCTAAGGGCAAGGTTCTGTCTGTCCTCTCAGCCTGTGTGCATCCTAAGGGCAAGGTTCTGTCTGTCCTCTCAGCCCCAGCTGTGTGCATCCTAAGGGCAAGGTTCTGTCTGTCCTCTCAGCCCCAGCTGTGTGCAGGAGGGAGAACAGAGGCTGACTGTCAGAATCCTGGGCTTCAGCACGTCACTGAAAGCCATCAGGTGTCATGGCAGCATTTCTTTTGTTTGGTTCCTCAGCTGAGCTCTGAGGTTCACCACTGGCGAGATTCTGCATATGTGACTGCTTTTGCCCACCTAAGGTAGCTGCATTCCAACGTCAGGGAACGTGAGAAGTAATATCCCTGATTTTTTTCCCCCCCGTTCCTCGACTAGAACTCT
>JASPKP010001601.1:0-27563 GCA_030674155.1 Stramonita haemastoma | reverse complement strand
GGGGGGGTTTGGGGGGTTTTTTTTAAAAAAGGTGGGAAGGGGGGGGGAGGGGGGGGGAAAAAAGGGGGGGGGAGGGGGCCCCGGGGGGGAAAAAGGGGGGGGGGAAAGGGGGAGGGGGGGGGAAAAGGGAGGAAAAGGGAAAAAGGGGGGAAAAAGGGGGGGGGCCCCCCGGGGCGGGCGGAGGGGGGGGGGGGGGGGGTTTTGGGGGGCGGGTTTGGGGGTTTGGGGGGAAAAGGGGGGGGGGGGAGGGGGAAAAATTTTTGGTTTTTTGGGGGGGGGGAAAAAGGGGGAAGGGGGGGGGGGGATTTTTTAAAAAGGGGGAAGGGGGGGGGGGGGGGGGGGGGGGGGGGGGGGGGGGGGGGGGGGGGGGGGGGGGAAAGGGGGTTGGGGGAAAAGGGGGGTTTGGAGAGGGGAGGGGGGAAAAAAAGGGGGGGGGAAAGGGGGGGGGGTTTTTGGGGTGGGGGGTTGGGGGGGGGGGGAAAGGGGGGGGGGGGGGGCTTTTTGGGGAAAGGGGGGGGGGGGGGGTTTTTTTTTTGGGGGAGGGGGGGGGGGGGGGAAGGGGGGGGGGGGGGGGGGGGGGAAAGGGTGGGGGGGGAGGGGGGGGGGATTTTTTAAAAGGGGGGGGGGGGGGGGAAAAGTTTTTTTTTGGGAAAAATGAGGGGGGGGGGGGAAAAGGGGGGGGGGAAAGGGAGGGGAGGGGGGGGGAAGAGGGGGGGTGGGGGGGGGGGGGGGGGGGGGGGGGGGGGGGGGGGGGAAAAAAGGGGGAAAGGGGGGGGGGGGGGGGGGGGGGAGGAGGGGGGATGGGGGGGGGGAAAAGAGGGGGAAGAGGGAGGGGGGTTTTAAAAAGGGGGGTTGGGAGGGGGGGGGGGGTTAAGGTTTTTGGGGGCCCGAGAGGGGGGGGGGGGGGGGGGGGAAGGGGGGGGAAATGAGGAGGGGGGGAAAAAGGGGGGGGGGGGGGGGGGGGGTTTTTTAGGGGGGCGGGGAGGGGGGGGGGGGGGGGGAAAAAATTGGGGGGGGGGGGGGGTTTTTTGGGGGGGAGGGGGGTTTGGGGGGGGGGGGGGGGGGGAAATGGGGGCCCGGGGGGGGGGGGGGGAAGAAAAAAGGGGTTTAAAAATTTTAAAAAGGGGGGGAGGGGGGGGAGGGGGGGGGGAAAAGGGGGAGGGGTGAGGGGGAGGGGGGAAACCGGGGGGCCCGGGGGTTGGAGGGGGGGGGAAAAAAATTAGAGGAGAAAAAGGGGGGGGGGGGGGGGGGGGAATGGGGGGGGGGGGAAAAGGGGGGGGGGGGGGAGAAAAGGGAGGAGGGGGGGGGAAAAAAAGGGGGGAGGGGGAAAAAAGGGGGGGGGGGGAAAAAAGGGGGGGGGAAAAAAAAGGGGGATTGGGGGGGGAAAATTTTGGGGGGGTTTGGGGGGAGGGGGGGGGGGGGGGGGGGTTTTGGGAAAAAGGGGGGAGGGAGGGTGACAGTGAGGACAGGAGAGAGGGGGACTGAGTGAGAGCGGGAGAGAAGACGAGGGCGGTGAGAGGGGAGTGAGATGGCAGATGAGAGGAGAGATGAGAGAGAGACGACCAGGCCAGACGGAGGTGAGAGAGAAGTTGAGGAGAACAGAGAGAGACTGTGTGAGGACCGCGAGAGAGGACGGAGACAGAGGTTGAGAGACTTGAGAGAGAGCCGCTGAGAGTGAGAGAGATGCGGGAGAGGAGGAGAGGATGAGTGCGAGAGAGATGAGGAGACGGACCGCGAAGCATAGAGCGAGAGAGGAGAGGGAAAGAGACGTTGTGAGTAGAGACAGCAGGGACGCGAGGGATCTGTGGCGAGAGGAGCGAGAGGGAGTGAGAGTTGAGGAGAGACAGGGACGTGAGAAGAGAGGGACGAGAGAGTCAGAGATGCAGAGACGGGTAGAGATGCGAGGGAGATGAGAGACAGGCCAAGAGGGATGATGCGAGAGCAGAGAGCAGAGGAGAGAGATGGAGGATTTGAGAGAGATGGACTGAGTGAGGGGAGAGGAGGAGGAGGAGAGAGAGAGGAGTGGAGGAGGAGAGGATGTCGTGAGAGAAGAGGTGAGGGAGACCAGATGGAGGAACGAGAGGGAGTGAGAGACAGGAGGGAGATGTGAAGAGGAGATAGACGGAGAGACCATAGACGATGGACTGAGAGAGTGAGAGAGGGATGAGAGAGAGAGGGACATGAGGAGAGAGAGACAGAACGGAGGAGAGAGGAGACGTTGAGAAGGGAGGGACGAGAGAGAGAGAGCGAGAGAGTGACGAGAAGAGACAGAAGATCCCGAGGGAGAGACAGTGAAGGATGACCCCGGAGGAGGTGAGAAAGTAGAGGAGCGGGAGAGAAGAGCGAGAGGTGACGAGGAGACGAGAGGAGGTAGTGGAGAGACAGATAGGAGTGTGAGCGGAGACGAGGACGTGAGAGATTAGGAGGAGAGAGTTAGGAGAATGAGAGGTTGAGAGGTAGAGAGAGAGAGGCAAGAGAGAGATGTGAGAGAGAGAGAGTGAGGCGGAGAGAAGTGAGAGAGGAGAGAGAGGTTAGGGGGTAGAGAGAGATGGAGAGAGAGAGAGAGAGGAGAGAGGGAGAGGAGGAGACTGAGAAGAGGGAGAACCGTGGAGAAGAGTGAGTGAGAGAGCAGATGAGATGAGAGATGAGGAGAGAGATTGAGGATAAGTGACAGATGGTGAGAGGACAGGAGAGAGTGGAAGGCCAGAGGAGAGGAAGAGATGGTTGAGATGAGGAGAGAGAGGACAGCAGAGCGAGGAGAGAGAGGAGAGAAGAGAGTACAGGATAGAGAGGGAAGAGGACAGTGGGAGGTCGGGAGGCTGAGAGACGAGACAGGACCGAGAGGAGAGCGAGAGGACAGAGAGAATGAGACAGGAGCGAGAGAGCGAGAGAGAGACAGAGAGAGCACGTGATGAGCAGGAAGAGAAAGAGGGAGGACCACAGAGACAGTGACCGACAGAGGAGCGAGAGGAGAGACAGATAAAGAAGATTGTGGAGAGGGAGATGTGAGGAGAGACAGAGAGGAGTGAGAGTGTTCAGACGAGAGAGTGAGATTGCGAGAGAGAGAGAGGGTGAGATCCGTGTCTGAGAGGCGATGAGAGATTGAGAGAGATGTGAGAGAGGGAGAGATGAGATTGGATAATGGATGAGGAGGTGAGGGGAGGATGACACTATGGTTGGAGGACGGGAGGAGAGCAGGAGGAGGCGACCAGAGAGGGCGGATGGGGGAAGAGAGGGAAGAGAGAGAGAGAGACAGAGAGGTAGAAGATGGAGAGACAGATTAGAGAGAGAGAGACGGGGAAGAGAGAGGGAGAGAGGTGGGCGTGAAGAGAAGAGAGAGAGAAAGAGGAGAGAGAACAGAGGACGAGGGCAGGAGGTGATGGAGAGAGGGTGGGGGGTAGAGACAGAGAGAAGAGGAGATGCACGAGTGAGAGAGACGATGGAGAGACAGTGAGCGTACAGTTGAAGGGGACAGAGGGGAGACACACGAGACTCAGAGAGAGGGGGGACGTGGAAACCAGACGGTGATTGGAGTACGAGGGGATGAGTGTAGACGACGATGAGGAGAGAGAGCATGTGACGGGGAGAGAGGAGATGAGAGAGGTTGTGGGCTTTTTGATAATTTGTAAGAACAAAATCACTCTCTCAGATGGGAGGCATCGAGAGAGAGACGGAGAGGATTGGAGAGGGTGGAGCAGAAGATGACAAGTAGTAGATGAGTGAGGACAGGAGGAGTGAGTTGAGACGAGAGGTTGACGAGTGAGGAGCGAGAAGGGTTTTTTATAGAGGGAGACGAGAGAGTGACGAAGCGAGAGATGAGAGGGTTTGTAAATGAGGGAAGGAGGGTAGATGAGGGTCTTCGGAGGAGGTTGAGGAGTGTAGAGAGAGCCGAGAGAGGGTGAGGAGAGAGATTGGTGAATGGAGGAGTAGACGGAGAGGGGACGGAGGTAGGAGATGTTTGGTGAGTGGAGGGTTCTGGGGCAGAGAGGCGTTCTTAGAGGGTGGCCGATAAGAGGGTGGTGGGAGGAGGAGTGGCGGTGTTTGGTGGCGCGTTGGGTCGAGGGTTCTTTTGCTGTTTCTATTTAGCGGTTTGATAGTATGTTGTTTGCCGAGCAGAGTAATTGAACTGAGAGACGGGAGAGATGAGTGAGGCGTTTTGAATTTTTGTGTTTTCGTTTGTGTGTATAATCCGGTATTGCTAGGGGGTTTGGAGGCCGGTGGTTTGAGAGGTAGGGCGAGGGGAGATGTGGATGGTGAATCGACAACGGAGATGATGAGAGAGGATTAGAGCGAGGATGATCGAGGAGACTGGAGACTTGGAGTGTGAAGAGAAGGTCCGAGGCGTGTGTTTGTGAGCGGGTTTTTGGAGTGAGGGTAGAAGGCTCCGGAGGGTTTGTGAAATTTGTACTGTTTCTTGTTTCGGTGGGTTGATTTTGGCTTTGCTTGATTTAAACGTTTGTCGTTGTTTAGGGTTTTTTGTGTTTGAGGAGGAATGGGAGATTTGAGTTGAGAGAGAGAGTGAACTTGCGAGAGGTTGTTGGTTTGATTTGACGGACTTTGTGGTGGTGTGTTTTGTTAGTACGAGCACCGAGAGAGAGAGGCGGTTGGGTTTAAGGGCGTGAGAGATGGAGGAGGGATGAGGGTTTTGCAGATCTGTGCATGAGGAGGTGAGGAGAGAGAGTGGCGTTGGCCAGAGTAAGAGTGGAGGGTGGTGAGTGGGTTTGATGATATTTTTCATTGTGTTAGGCAGTTGGTAGCTTAGAGTTCAGGCCCACGTCAACAGGGGTGGGCAACACTGGAATTTGGGGGGTGGGGGCTGTGGGGGGGGATAGAAGAGAATCTGCATATGCACTTGTCGGTGGTTTAAGACATGCGTCAAATGTGGTCTTCTACCATTTAGAAGAATAATGTTGAAAATCAAATTATAAAACAATTATTTAAATTCAATTTACACACACTAGCACTAGAGGTGGTAGTCACGTCGACGCTTGCTCGGTGTTTATTGTGGGGCGTGCTGTGCGCTCAACAACTCACACACACACTCACACGAATCGTGTAAGTTGGTGGCACGGCTAATTAATGGTTTTTGAGCCCACACAAGACTAAATTGGGATGCTAACACTGTCGCCTTTGTCAAAAGGGCTCCAACTGCCCCAAGGGCCCAAATCGTGTGTGTATTCTTCCTCTGAGGGGGAGGGGGCAGCGGAACTCCATTTTTTTTTTGTCCAGACAAAAAATGATTTCTTTCTTTATTCTACAAGGTCTTTCATAGAGATAGCGTTTTTTTTTTTTTAAGTTTTGGCTTTCATTTTGCTCGGTTAAAATAACTTGAGCAATTTATGGAGAAAGAAAGATGGTCATTTTTCAGGAGAATTGTACCGAGATTAAAAATCTGCTCTAAAATTATCGGAGAAGAAATCAAAGAGATCTAGCGTATTTTGTAATCAGCAGCTTGTGCGCTAAGCAACAGCATTTTGGCGGCCGGTTTCCCTGCACCACGGCTTCTGTTTTTCAGATTTCAATTGTTGCTTTCAAGGTGTCGTTTCAACACCACAACAGCCAAAAACAAAACAGAAAAAGGAATTCTTTGTTCGGTCTAGCTATCCGAGTTCTAAAATCATTGTAACAGTTGGTTGTGGGGGTTTTGTGTGTGAGAGCTTGTTGGGCATGGGCATTTAGTTAGGTTTTAAACTGGCAATCATCTCGGTTAGTGGTAGGTTTAAAGATAAGATCTTCTGTTCATTTTTTATTAATAGATATTGTAGTTTATTATGTTGGCGTGAGGTATATTTGCTATTTTTAATTGAATGTTGATGATTGAATCTTTTTGATCTTTCATGATTCTTATGTAATTATTATATTAGTTATTTTGTATGTTTCATTTTGTTTTTATGAATTTTATTGTTAGTGGGTGAGATGAGATGAGTATTATTTATTGTAATGATTTGGGATTTATCACAGAGAGAGACTCTACCTTGCATTTTGAACACAAGAGAATCAGCCTGAAATAGGAAAGAAAATCTTAAATAACAAACTTTAATAAATCACATTATCTATTCATATTTCATGGATATGATTGTTGAAGGACTGAATCTCGACTCGATTCAACTCATTGTAAATTAATATTTTCACCTATTACAATCATTATTCAGTTATAAGAACATCGAAATCGCGATCGGCAAAAGCAGTTCTAATTCATAAGTAAAGAAATATTTATATTATTGTTGTGTGTGATTCTCAATCGTGTGTATATAACTTTATTTAGATAATATGAAATATAATACTTATTTTAGGTTGTAGTAGATCGTTAGGCATACGACGGTTTGTAACACGATGATTAGCCTAACGCTCTAGCCTAACGCTCGTTCTTTGTTCTAACGAATTTGAATCTCGTCGAACTGAATTTTTATAAAATGCGGACCTTATAATTATCGATTTTTGTGAATTTTGGGTTTATATATGAATGAACATTAAGTTAGATTATGTTAATATAGATAATTTGTATTATTAGGAGTGTTCATTCTTTCGATCTTACGAACTACTTCGTAAGCAAGGCTGATGCAAGATTGATGCGCACGCAAGTAGATCGGAAATTGTGTTTTCGCATCGCTATTTATATTATTAATATTCATATCTATGGACACTGCTAGCTAATAATATGCATTGTATACAATTTGTGAATTATATTTTTCTTTTTATATGCATTAATAGACATGATCTAGGAGAGGGAAAACCTCTCCCCCCCCCCCCCCCCCCCCCCCCCCCCCCCCCCCCCCCCCCCCCCCCCCCCCCCCCCCCCCCGGGGGTTTTTGCTGTTTTTCTCAAAGTTATGATGTTGGTAGGAAACATTTGACATGTTACCCTCTGGGATCAGGTTATTACAGGAGTGAGAGGTGTTATCAACAGTGCATTTTCCCTCTTTGCGCCCTATATTTAGGTTTTTGGTCGGTAGGGATGTTCACGCTGCAATTATTGCACAAAATCTGGCTTAACTTCTCATTAATTTTATTGTGAATAGCATTCTTGTATAGTTTTCCCGTTATATAGGCACAGTTTTTTGCTGACATATTTATAAACAAAACCTACAGTGATGCTTTAATGCGCGGCCGTCCGAACCGCATGCAGCTGAATTATCTGTCTTACCACTCAAACCAACAGCCGAGCGCTGTTCCGTTCTCTCACCATCAGTTGGATGGCGGCACTTTCTCATCTCACGCCTTGTGTGTCCGGTGCCAGAAATGTATCCAACTTCAGTATGTTCCACAAAGTATGAACAAATAAGTCTAGATCAGATGTTATTATTGATCAGAGAATGTCTGTAAACACTCCGTAAGTACTGCAACAGCATAATTATGTATAATTAACGAAGAGGATGTGTAAACCACAGCGCTTTGAGTTTATGATTTTTTTTTGTTTCTTTTTTTTTTCCTCAAGAAATTACACATAATATGCAGATCAGTCGCGCGTGTGTGCACGCGTGTAACACACACACACACACACACACACACACACACACACACACCACAACACACACCACACACATACAGCACATACAAGTGACACAAGATACATACATCTAAAATAGATTAAAGCGTGGTGGTCATTAATTCGTTGTTCTTTTCAGTTCCCTGTCCTCCACAACAAATCGTTGGGGGATAAGGCAATGTTGAGTAGTACTTTTAGTATCCATTTTAACCATCATGTTTCAGGTCATTTTTTTTTATTTTTTATTCTTTTATATCGAGGATAATGGAATAAGCACTCATGTGCTTTTTTCATCCAGTCCCCGTGTGTATGCAGTTGTGTAAATATTTTCATCTGTTCCCACTGGTACACAATGGCCTATCTCTTACGAAAAGCAGAACATGATTTAACGTGTACGTTAAGACGTTCTGGGTACGTTCGACACACCGGGGCCTCGGTTTACAGGTCTCATCCGAAAGACTTTTGAGGAGAGTGGGAAGTCATTGGCAATGTGTGCAGTCTCTCACTGAAAGTGTATTTCATCTTCCCCATGTGACGTTTCCTGTATTAAAATGGACATTTCAATATGGCAGTATGAACATCCAGTGACCTTCAAAGTACACTTAAGTGCAAAAAGAAAAACTTCCAGGGGTGGGAGAACTTTTTATAATTCATTTCCAAAATAACAGAAAAGACTTTAACTCCACTAACTGAAGAAAGCACAAAAAACTTTTTTTTTAAAGTCTCTTCAACTTGAGACGTTCTTCAGATGTGGCATGTCATAGACTAGATGAGATTTGTAATTGTATTCCAGGAGACCTTGACTTTACACGCCATGGTTATACACGAAGCTGTTATGCACGGTTCACAAGTGTGAAATTTGCCAGGAAAAGAAAGCGTGAGACAGGTAGTGAAGAGGTTGCAGGACCATCAAAACCTAAAGGACTGTTGCTACTTCAGGCCCATTGCTTCCAAAAGACAGTTGCCATTTTTTGCAAGAAGAAATTCAAAAAGAAAGTTTCAAATAAGGGGTTCCATGTTTTGGAAAACTTGTAAAATGTATATACCAAGACAGCAGAACAGTCTATACAGGATGCAGCCAAAAACTAAACAAGATGACATTTTCACTCATTTCAAGATACAGATTTGTTAGTACGTGAAGCTCACTATCACAAAGGTTGTAGAGAAAGACTATTGAGATGTGAGACAGGCATGCTGAAACATCAACAGACCAGAAACTACTGAGCGGCTACAGGCACACGAGAGGGCATTTGGAGTATCATATGCGAGTATGATGAAAATTGCAATAATCAGAGGTTCACAGGTGGAGAGAATGACCATACTAGGTGAGAAGTACTGTGAATACATGCAACAACATTCTCCTGACTTCTGCAACCCAGGATACAAGACTTACAAAACTGAAAGAAAAAATAATGAAACATTTTGGCTTCAGAAATTCAATTCTGGCTCCGAACCACCGCAGTGATCTTGTTTATTGTGATGAACTTGCCCAGGGTCAGGCAGTTGAGACAGCATTTGTGTCAGCAGCTTCGAAGAAAGACGTCTTGAGGAATCTGCATATGTTCTTCGCCGATACATTATGGATGCTTTCAGGGCAACACCTGATATGCATGGCCTCCTTCTGCAGAAATTCTTCAGTCTGATGCTGTTAACCTCCAGATATCCTCACAGACTTTCTAAACACTGCTATCTGGAAAGAGTAGTTCTATGGAGCAACCAAAAACACCAGATTGGCGATCCTCAATTGCCCAGGACATATGCTAATCTGTGACAGGAGGGAAGTGGAAAAGCCTACTAAACATGTTTTGCTTGGAATGTCTGTCAGACATGTAACTGGCAGCTCTGAAATCATAAGTCTGTTAAATAGGTTTGGTCATGTTGCTGTTATACAAAACCATTGTGCGACTAGAGACTGCTGTGGCCAATTCTGTACTTCAGTGGGCAAGTCCTTCTTCCTTCAACAGTGAGTTTGAGAGAGAACAAGGTTATCCATTTTTGCTGGGATAACTTTGACCTGAACGAAGAGGAACTCCATCAGGAGCCAACACCACCCACTCCACTCATGGCATTGTCATTCAAGAGGTTACTGGGGACACAATGCCTGACACTTTTCTGTCTCAGACAGAACTCTCCTCATTATCAGGACCGCCAATGCTCAGTGCAGTATGAGCCACATGATGTTCCTCCATGCTTTGCAAAAGTAAAGGCAGAACCTCAGTTGCATGTTGTGGAAACTCATTTCTCAAACACAGAGGCAGTCTACAAAGCTCAACTTGTGATTTTTGGTGGGGTTTTTTTCTCCAGATTCCGGGCCACAAATAGAAATTCAACTTGTCCCTGGATGGAAGGGTGGGTATCACTCACAGGAGAAGGGACAGAAAAGAAGCAGTCTACTGTGGACAATTATGGCACCCATCCACCCCGTCACTGAACATCATAATAGTAATAATAATAATAATAATAATACATATAATAATAATATACATGGAACTTGTATAGCGCTATATCTTGTCAAAAACAATCAAAGCGCTTGCATTCGACCTACATAACACACAAGCAATCAACAGCAATTTACAGTTTTAACAAATTCGAATGTACACTCACTCGCACGCGCACACCACACACACACCAACACACAACACACAACACACACACACACCACACACACACACACGCGCGCGCACGCACGCATGCAGCATGCGCGCGCACACACACCACTATAAACGTTATACACTTTGGCAGGTAGATGTTGAAGGCCAGGACAGGATTGTAGGGCGTTTTTCATTTCAATTTTCTGTTTTGTTTTTAAAATATGGGACAGGCGTTCCTTGTGCAGTGGTGACATTAAATATGTTGATAGCTGTTTAATACCCTTTATTTTGGTACCAAATTTTATATGAATGTGTAAGAATATATTTACATAAATAATGTAAATTAACCTCACCCCCTAAATATCTGCCTTCTGAAGGGTTACCATATTGAATTGCTTGTATATCCTGAAATAACCTGGTTACATGAGGGGTAACATTATACCATAAACGTTAACTAGACAAAAGTTTCAGAAAAATGCACCCATAAATCCCCCCAGGGGGGGAGGGGGGTCTATGGAGGGACAAGGTCTATACGTAATTAGGCTCTGCTGGATCTTAGTGTTTTATTATCGAAAGTTTTAGTGCAAACCTGTTAAAAAGTGTGTCTACTCAGAGGCTTTATCGCATTTAGCTCACAGTTAGATGATTGTTTGTGTAAAGTGCATTAGTGCATCTTAAAGCTTGTGTTTCTAGTTTATTTTGATGTATAATATGTTTAGCTTTGTTGCGCGGGACAGCGAGATAATTGCTGTTGAAGCACGTAAGGAAACACAAATTACTCCATTTTAAGTTTGAACTGGCCGAATCGTCTGTGCCGCGCGGCGCTGTCTTTGCAGTCCGTGTGGAGGGTATATATTTAGGGGTGGTTAGGGGGGCTAGAGAGATGAGGAGAGACAGGTTTGCAGACTATGTTAGACTGGGTTAGACCTGTAGCAGTCCAGCAGAGCACAGGAGGGAGCAGAGAGATGATGAAATAAAGACTGACCAACCCCCAGCTGCTGTCTTCCCCTGAGTCTTCTTTTGCCTGGCTGCTGTTACCATTGTTCCTCTACTTTCCCTGTCCTCTATCCTTGCTACCGGCTCATCACCATAATAATAACACTGATGAGGCTGCTTGTTTGTGTTTTTTTCGTTTGTTTGTTTGTTTGCTCTTTTTTGTTTTTTGTTTATTTTGTTTGTTGTTTGTTGGTGTGTGTGTGTGTGTGTGTGTGTGTGTGTGTGTGTGTGTGTGTGTGTGTGTGTGTGTTTTGTGTGTGTGTGTTTTAAACTTCTCTGAATTATTACCTGCCAGTGTTATGTATGTAGCCAATGCTTACAGGCGTGCACATACATGCTATGTACCAATAAATAAGTATGTCTTATTTTTGGCTTGATTGTTTTTTTTTGATTGCTTGTAAATCCAATTCTACCAATTGTGTGGGGGGAGAGGGGGACGGGAGTTTTTGTGTGTGGATGGTGTGTCATGGGATTAGGGGGGGGGGGGGGGTCGTGTCCTGATTGTGTGTTGCATGTTGGAGTGTGGGGGCGGTGGGTGGGTGTGGATTGTATGGGGAGGGGGGAGCGTGTGTGTGTGTGCGTGTGTGCGTGTGCTGGTGCATGCATGTATATGTGCTGGTGCGAACGCGTGCGTATAATGTGTAAATAATGGTGATCATATGTCTTTTCTAGTCAATGGTTTTTTAAGAACATTGTATCTAAACATTGGTGTGTGTGTATGCGTGTGTTTGCGTGTTGTGCGAGCACGCGCGCGCAGAGTGTCAGTGTTTGTGACATTTTTATTTGAAGTTATATAATGTTTGAAAAAATATGAAATGTAGCTACTTCATGTGTTTGATTATGATTTGTATCAAAATGCCTGTCAGTATTGTAATTGCCCTTCAGGGATGATTAAGTGATTTTGACTTTGACTTTGACTACAGCTTATGATCATGTGCGTGCTATGTATACAATTATAGGCATTGCAGCAAAAGTTTAATTAGTATATCATGTTTCAAAGTATTTCTCTTGTTTTAAATGCTAGGTACAAAAACTTTGCTACCGCTTTTATCACGTTAGTGTCCTTTTGCCCCGTGGGACTCCCGGGGAATGTTGCAAAGCAAGCATTACAAGAATAGGGTCCCTGCACCGCCAGCAGGCATGTCGTAAGAGGCGACTAAGGTGGCACCACTCCCCCAGGTAGGGGGTTGGACACAGGGCTAACAAACCCTGTTCTGTAAAAAAAAAGTTTGTTACAGAAACAGCAACAAAGAAATTCACTTTGTTGCTGCCCTACATGCCAAGAAGGCATAAAAGGCTTTGGATTGGATGGATGTCCTTATGTTGCATTATAAAGGCAAAGTGCTCTCTAGGCTTCTGTTTTCTGTGTTCTTAGGGAGGATCTGTTCCCTAGGTTTGAATAGAAATGGGCAGATCAACAGAAATGTATCTCTATTTCATCACCGAATTACACTTTGGGCACTGGATATCTTTGTCACATGCCCGTGTCTGTGGCACAATAAATCAGAAATACCCAGGCGAAAATGACAATAAACATCTCGGAGATATCTTTTTTCCAAGTAGTTAAATATGCCTCTTTTGTTTGAACGGTTTTAAACTGTCGATAGACGCTAAATCTTTCATGGCTATTTATTCTTTATTTGCCAGTTTGGGTGGGAGGTTTCGATCCAGTCTTGCTTTCAGTGCAGTGATAAACTATTCTGGTTTCCAACTCCTTGGTGTAAACAGACGTGATCAAAACCATGGGGAAAAAACAGGATTGTTCTGACAGATGAACCCATGTAATTTTATCATCTCATCCATCTTCATAAAATATAACTCTGTTACAAATAAAATGTAAAGATAGCAACATTAAAGCAGGTTAAAACGCACAAATTTCTCGGTGTAGTCATTGATGAATAGCCTCCTTTGGCAGGACCATGTTCATTAATACTCAAAAGAAATATCATCCAGTGTATTCCAACTTTCACAAAGTAAGCATTTTCTTAATGAACATTCAAAAAAAACTTTTCTATTTTTCTTTTATTCAGTCTCGTCTCGATTACTGTTCTGTTGTTTGGGGGAAGTGTGCTCCATCTCATCTGAAGCCTCTTGTCTCTCTTCAAAAATGAGCCATTATAGTAGTTAGTGTGATAAACCGGCTAATGCATCAAGTAATGCCTTATTTAACACCTTCAGATATTGCCGCTTTGTTTGCGCCACCGTTTCATGTTTTAGCACTCATGCTATAAGATAATTTATGATGCTTGTCCTGAATATTTAAAAGCAATGTTCTCTTTCCGCATCATCACGAGTCAGACAGAGCTCTTATTCCAAAGCCAAACTTAGATTTATTCAAAACAAGTTTTTCTTTTAATGGCATTACTGAATTGAATGCCCTTCCACCGATGTTTCGTACAATACCAATGTACACTACATTTAAGACAGAAGTAAAAAAGTTATTGTTTGATACGTTGTGACTAACTACTCGCAGTAAACACAAACAATGAAATTCAATGCTATGATAATCGAAGACCCATAATTGTAGTATGCATTTCTGTGTGTGTGTGTGTGTGTCCGTGTGTGTGTGTGTGTGTGTGTGGTGTGTGTGTGTGTGTGTGTGTGTGTGTGTGTGTGTGCATTGTGGTGTGGTGATAGAGAAAAAGAGAGAGAGGTGGGAATGAGAGGGGGGTGGTGAGTGAGTGAGCTTCTGCGTGTGTATTTTATATTGGGTGTTACGTAGACGTGAGTGAGTGTGTAAGTGTGTAAGTGTGTGTGGGGGTGGGGGGGGGGGGGGGGGTTAGTGAATGTGGGTGCTTGTTTGGGTGCGTACGTGCTTGCGTGTGGGGGGGGGGGGGGGGGGAACTGAGTATATGTACATGCTTGCGCCTGAGAGTAGATCAGGGCATACCATCCCTGTTCTGTGAGTGCAAGGTTTATTCTTGGCATTATCATGTATACAGTGTGGCTTAAAAGACTGACTGAATAAATGAATGAATGATGAATGAATGAAAGTGTGTGTGTGCGCATGCGCGTACGTATGTGATGTATATAAACTTTGTGGATGTTTTGATAATGTTGCATGAGCTTTAATATCTTTTGTTTTAACTTCATAAAGTTTCTCTCAAGTTTGTGAATTGTTCCATCTAGAGTTACTATTAATTTTGACGTTTATCTTATTTTATTATTATGTTCTTTTCGTTTTTGATTAGCCTTGGTTTGTTGTCTTTTGGGGCATGAATTGTAAATAGGCCTTTACTGTGCCTAATTCTTTACCCATTAAGATTCAACCAATCAATCAATCACTGACATATTATAGGATTTACGTGTTTATCTGTCCTCTGACATTTCCAACAACCTCAGCCAATATTTGACTGTTTTAACTGCCGGTAATAACAAAAAGTGGAGAAACGTCCTGTTTCTCATACACCATTCTGTTTGAGTTTTATCGCCACATTTTAGAATTTCTTGAGGGATAAGTGTGCACTTTTTCTACTTCATTCTCTTCGTATAACCCCATATTTCAGCCCCCATATGTAAGGCATGGTTATAATCTGTGTATCTAATATCTTCACAAAAACTCCATACGGGATGTGTCCAAGCTTCCATAAAGATCTAAACACACATTTCACTTTAAGTTCTGCTTTCATAACTAGTTCCGAAACCATCGTGTTGGTGTGTTGAGCTTTGTTGAGAAATGTAATCCCAGATATTTGTAGGCATTGACACTTCGCTATCTCTATTTTCATATTTCCAACACTCACATTGTGCTAAGTAGCCACCTTTTCTGAAAACGAGCACTTTAGTTTTTGATAAATTCACTTTCATTCTGTAACATTTAGCAAAATCAGACAAAACATTAATTTGGTTCTGCAGACACTACTGGCGTGTCTGACAAGCAAAACCACATCGTCTGCGAAAAGCAGAAGAAATATCTGCACTTCGTAAGGTGTCAGCTGTATGCCATGGCGTCCTTTTTCACGCATATCTTTTGCAAGTTCGTTAATGAAAAATGAAAACGATAAAGGGGCCTGCACAAACATCCTTGCTTCAACTGTTTTTACAGTCAAAAAAGTCTGTATCCCCATTCGGGGGCCTTACCACGATTTAACTTCCTTGTGCATTCCTTTTAAGCAGTTATCATTTTAGTACCGACTCCTTGTCTCAGTAGCACCATTCCATAACTGACTACAGTTGACTGTGTCGTATGCTTTCTGAAAATCGACAAAAAACAGGCATATAATTTACCTCTGGCTTAATAACACGTTGTACCACAGAATACAGAACAAAGATCTGATCTATAGTTGAGTGACCTGCTCGATATCCAGCTTGCTCTTCTAATAAGATTGCTGTTTTCTGCTGCCATTTAGTCAGCCGTTTATTCAAGGATGTATGGAAAACATTTACATAAATTGCTAATCAGAGAGATGCCGCGGTAGTTATCTGGATCATCTTGCTTACCTTTCTTAGTAATGATACATTGACAGATTTCAGCTAGTCTTTAGGATAAGTTTCCAGTGTTTAAAATATGGTTAAAGAGTTTTATATAAGTGGTCTGAATACCTCTATGCAGTTTTTTAAACATTTCATTTCAAATCCCATCAGCACCTGGTGCTTTTTTTTCCTTTTTAAATGCACGGATGGCTTCATTCAACTTCACCCAACACTGATAGGAGATTTAAAGTTTCATCCGTTCTTATCTGGGAACTCAAGCACATTTTCATTAACTGTACATTCAGAGGTGTTAGCTGTAATATGTCTTTAAAATGCCTGTACCACTGATCTGGACTTATATCAGGCTGAGGCACGGGATGGCGTGACAATGCCCTCATTTCGACCAAAATAAGTTTGGATTTGACAAACTTGTTTAGAACTTTATTTTTTAAAGATCTTGTTACTTTGCTCTTTCTTAGATTTGGTGAGTGCCTTATATTTACTTCTGAGTTCAAACATAAGCAGTTCGGTTGCTTCAGAATTGCTTTGTCAAAGTTCTCAAGTCTTTCGGAGCTGCTTTCGTGCTTCTTTGCATTCAGCATCGAAACCATTTTGGAGCAAAATATGCTCCTGGTCGAACAATAATTGTTTTTCTGAAAATTTCAGCCGCCTTTAGTAAAACTGTTTTGAAAAAAAGCTGTGAGTCTCGTCTACATCAAGCTCATCTGCATGTAAATAATAATTAACTTTTTCATATTTCTGTACAGCTATATTTTCTATGAATTCATGACATCGATCTGGAATCCATATGATTTTCTCAAGAGATGTCATTTCAGGTTTTGGCTGGTATCTTATTCTGCTACCTCATCTTTCACTGTTATGAACATTTCTAGAGCAAAATGACTAGACTCACTTCTTTCTCCCACATTCACACTCGGAAACATGTTTAACATATGCATCACTTACAGAAAAAATAATCAACAAACATACCCCCACTATGATTCAGAAATGTGAACTCCCTCCTTGCCATCCAGCAAACCGTTTGTGGACTGACAATTCCAGTGAGTGGCAGAGCTCAAGAAACTTCATGAAAAAGTCATTTGTTTTTGTGTCCTGTGAAAAAACAGCCACACAAAAAGACAATATTTTAATCATCATCATCATCATCATCTCCATCATCATCATCTTCATCATCATCATCATCATCAATTTCCAGTATAAACTGGCTTCTGTTTGCTGTACAAGCATTAAAGTCTCCACAGAGTATAATGTCACAACCTTTTCTATGTCTAATGCATCCATCACAATGTTTTCAATAGCATCAAACGTATAGTTATTGTCAATAATTAAAGTAATCATAGAAAGGACAGTTCATATGGATTCACATATGCAACATAGACATACATTCCTAGTAGTGTTCAATACAGATTTGTCAAGCATTAGCAGAACAACATTGTCATAGTCATGGTGTATTTCTTTCACTTGGTTTGCATACTGTTTGTTTACAAGTATAGCTGTGCCACCAGAATGTCTGCCTTTTTTTTGAAATGTTCTTTGCGTGGGGCAAGAAAACCAAACAGTCTTTTAATTATAAGCGATTGACAGCTCAATCTTTTCTGCAAAAGTTTCGGTAATACACACAAAATTCAAAAACTTGATAAATATGAAATAAAGTCAACATCATCTTTTTTGTTATTAAATCCTTCCACATTATAATTCACAAACCTTACCGCTGCTTTGTGTGATGTAGTCACCTATGGGCTGGCCTGGGGAAAATTTGAGTTGTTAGGATTGTTTTTCTTGTGATGTTGCTTCATGAAATTGACTCTTGTTGTCGTCGTCACTTTGATGTTCACTAACCGTGTCCTGTTGTTCGTTGTCAATAACGGTATCATCCATGTCCGAACTGTCTTGATTGTTCCGTGAAATCCTTGTCGCTGTGGCCTGCTTCAGTTTTCAGGAGTACTTGGTGGTCGAGGACGTTTGGCCGGCCTGTCCTTGGATTGCGGCGTGTTCTGGCTGTCAGGGCCTTTCTCCCCTCCGTGGCTGGACTTGCTGTTGCTGTGCTGGTCACGTGTCCCAGGTCTGCAGGCTCCTTGTGGCGCTGTGGGCGGGGGCTGTACTGGAAACGTGACAAGGCCTTCCGCCGTCGTCCTGGCAGGCTGGGTTTTGGTTCTTTGCAGTGTCCCTTGCCTCTGGCTGCTGATGGAGGCCAGAGAGGACGATGGTACCGCCGTTGCTGAGGTGACTGATGATGATGGAGTCGTCCTCTTGGGTGGGGGAGAATGCATCCTCTTCTGGCTTCTTCTTTCCTGCCTGCTGCCGTGAAGCAGCTGACGCTTTTTGTGAGGGAGCCCTTCCCTCAGCACCTGACTGTACGTTCGGTCTCATAGCCCCCTGTGCTGCCTGTTGTCTCTGTGATCCCCGCTGCTCCTGCTCTGGTGGTGGTGGTCCTCCCACCCCTGTTTCACCCCTGTTCGCACCCTGTTTCCACAAACGTTCCCCTGTGTTTGATTTGTGTAGGGGTGTCGAAGTCGGTAGTCATCAGAAGTTGCAGTATGTCTGTAACTCCTGCATTTATGTTTTGGCATCACTGCCGAACCTGGAAGCATCTGGAACTCATGGATGCTGGAGTTGTCACTGGGCCAGAAGTCTGCGTTAGCTCCCTCCCATTTCACGTCTTCTTTCGTGCTGCCTGTTGTCCAGTGCCTGTTTCTGTAGCCCCTGTCAGCCTGCTGTCCCCCTGGCTGTCTCCTGGATATCAGCTTTGGACCCCCTGTAAAAACCAGTCATGCCTTGCTCTTGAGCTGACTCAGTGTTTGTCTCTGCCGACAGTCAGATCAGCTGATGTCGTTACTCCTTCTGCCTCAGGTTGTCTCTGGCGATTTTTGTCGTTACTACTGACAGCTTGTCTTGCCACAGTCTGAAATTTGACAATCTGGGTCTGGGTTTTCTAGCACCCGATGTGGGGTTGATCCTGAGGGGCTGCGTTGCTCTCCCCTAGTCTGTGTGCGGGGGGAACTATGTCGTCCTCTGTCCATTTCCCTGCGGGAAAACACACTGCCGCATTTAAGGTCAACACCAAACGCTTGCCACGACTGGAAATCTGTTTTGTGTCTCTGACATTCCTCTAAAAATCAGATTTTCCTCCCTGGAAATAAATCTCGCAATGTTAAATTTTGTCCTCCATTTTTTGAAAGCTGAGAGTTCATCTGTCTCTGGTCAACATTCTGTTCTATTTCATTTCATTCTTTTCAACATTACCCGAAACGGAAATCATTTTTTTCACATCTCTTGAATGTAAATTTTCCCCAAATTCTCAGTGTTTGACAGACGGATTCCAGGGTTCAAACCACTTTCCATCGAGCATCAGGGTCGGGCCCTGGATTTCTTTCCACTCCCCCCTCCCAGTAGCAGAGAGAGTCTTGATGGCCGCTAACATTCTCATCCCCAGCCTGCAGTTTTTCTTTTCTTTAAAAAAGTCTTGCTGCTTTTTTTTCTTTTTTTAGGCAGAATGTGCATCAAAATTGTTACAACATTTCCTACTGCTACTTTATATGGTCTGTTAAGATCCCATATTGATAATTTATTTACATGGTACCTTGAAATTTAAAAACAAAAACAACTATTTTGCAGAGGTTTAAATTTAAACCCGCGTCTGACCATGCCCTGTGAATTTAGAGTTCACCCACAGAGAGAGGAGAGAGACAAGGCAAGGCCAAGGCAAGGAAAGGCAAAAATTCTTTTCTTTTTCGAGGATAATAGATAAGCACTCATGTGCTTTTTTACATCAGTCCCGCCCCTTTTTCAGGGAAAAACCCCAAGATAAAAGATACAAAAACATTTAAAACTATATGCAGTACCAAACAACATAAAGGAAAAAAGGGACATTTATACATAATAACGTTAATAAAAATGCACACTTTCAGAAGACGAAAACAGAAGCCACATAAATTGATTTTGATTATAAAAGAAAAGAGAGCGTTATTGATAAGAGAACCAAAAAAAAAATAATGAAATAAACAACTTAGAACAAGAAAAGTCACCCAAAAAATACTTAGCTACAACATTGTTAAAAATTTTATAACAACAAAATGAACTCAAAAGGGAAAACTAAAGATAATACAAAGGATTAAAATGATGACAATAAAAAATTAATATCAACAATAGTGATAATGTATGATATAATACACGTAAAATTTCACTCCTACCGTAGGTCACACGCACACACACAAACACACACACCACACACACACACACACACATCACACACAACATACATTTACATAGCTTTTCATAATATCATACATACATACATACTTACATACATACATACATACATACATACATACTCATCATACTTTCATACATACATACAACTCACTCACGTTTCCCACGCTCGCAGGCAAATGACATACAAACACACACAACACACACCACCACAAATGCACACACACACATACACACACACCCTCACCCACACCAACAAAACACATTCCCTTACACTTATATTTATAAGAAACATTATCCGCGGGGCGCCATTTTACTTGGGGGTGGGTTTTTTTGGGAGGTGAGAGGGGAGGAGAGAGAGGAGGTGGAGAGAAGAGAGAGGATCGAGAGAAGGAGAGAGAGAAGGGGGAGAGAGAGGGGAGAGGGGGAAGAGAGGAGAGAGGACAGACAGACAGACAGACAAAACAGAAGAAGACAGAACGGGACAGCCCAGAACAGACAGAGACAGAGGGGAGACAGAGGGGAGTGACAGACAAACACAAAATTTAGACAGCCAGCCAGAGAGTTTGAGCTGACCAGTCGTTCCTACAACCCTTTATCTCTCAAACAATCAACCAAACCAAACCAATCCATCCGTCTGTCAAAAACGGCCAGGGCAGTCCATCCACCCACCATTCAACCCACCCCCCCCTCCCTCCCCCATCAAATGCGAACTCCCCCCAAGCCCCCATACCATAAGGGGGACAGGAGTGGAGGGGCCTAGCCACGCCAGCAGTGGGCAGGAGGCAGACGGCAGTCAGAGCTGAAACCACTCGCCGGGGTTACATGGCAGCTGTGCTTATCACCTGCAGTCACAAAAAAAAATAGGCTTAACCCTCAACATCGTCAAACCTTTCATTTCCCCAACATTTATCCTCATCCTCAAAATCTTTATCCCATTATCATTAATACAGAAATGACAACTGTGTTGTATTCATTTTCATCACTGTTGTTGTCGCCATAATTTTAATCATCGCCCCTGGCAATCTCTCCACTGTAATGTTCATGGTTTATCATTCATTCCCCTTACTGTTCATCGCCATGACAATGTCAAAGATTAAAAAAGAAAGTCAAAAATGGGCACAGCAATGGCACTGTAATTAAACCGTTTCATTGCCACCACAACTACCGACATAATGACAGAAATAACTTGAACTGTCATATCATTTTTATTGTTTAGCCAACATCGTCCACTTTTTGTTATTGTTGTAGCCAACATCGTCACTTGTCATGACACTTTTTTGTTGTTTAAATTTATCATCAAAGATGATACAACAATCGCATCAAACAATATCTATGAAGCAAAAGGAAATTGATAATTGATGAACAGTCGAAGCACCAAAGTCAAAAGTTATAAAAAGGGAGGGGAAGTATTAAAAAAACAAGCAGCCTGTACATATTTCAGTATGTTTTAGTTCAAACTCCCGCATTTTAATTTGAATACTTAAAAAACAGAGGCTTTTTTTCAACAACAAACACTTAAAAAATATGTTTTTTTTCCTGCAAGAAGTAAGAATTAACAACTTGAGACAGACAGACAGGGGACATAAGTCAAAAAAACAGGTGGATTAAAATAGACAAAAAAGGCGCGCACACACACGCACGCGGGGCGCGCACACACACCCCACACGCACGCACGCGCACGCACGCACGCGCACCCCACGCAGCGCCACACACACACACATATGGGAAAAAACACTGCCCCGGGCTTTTTTCCTTGCAAGAGTTAAAAAACTTGAGACAGACAGACAAATAGGTACCTAAGTCAAAAGACAGGTGGATAAGGATAGACCCAAAAAAGCGGCGCGCGGCGCGCGCGACGCACCGGCCACAACACACACACACACACACACACACACACACACACAGGAAGTGCTAGTAAAACAAAAGTACTGACTGTGAGTAGACAACACACAAATTTATCACATGTACATTGCGTGCATTGCGTGCGCGTGTGTGCGCGCGCGCACACGCACGCACGGACACACACACACACACCACACACCACAACAACCACACTCACCAACTGCCCGCAGGCCCAAAAGTGAAGAGATGCAGGCAGCCTCCACACAGGACGATCCAGGTAAAAGTGATGAGCCCAACAGTCACTGCCGGGGCTGAGAGCAAAGGCGTGAGCGGTCCCTGTCTGTAGTCTTGGGGTATGGCTCGAAGACGGGGGCTGGTTGGCATCTCTGACCATGCTGGCTTGCCATAAAAGGTCGACCAGCCAGCTGATGGTCCACAAAGTGAAAATAAAAAAGTAGACAAGACCGACCGAGACCCATGGTTTGCGAAGTAGGAAGCGGTGAAAGCCTGTGAAGCATCCAAATGAATTTTCTCCGTTGACGCCCTCGAGTGTTAATCACGTGATCCATTCTAGTTCTTCAGGAGTGGTCGTTCAGTACCAGCGACATTTCCAGTTGCAGCAGCAACAATAAACAAACAAGGGCAAATAAAGTTAAAAAAATTAAAGCAAACAATGAACCAAACCACCAATCTAACAAATAATCTTTCTAAAGTCAGATTGGGCAATAGCTATGGTGGGTAAACAGCGTTAGATAACTCAAAATCCTCATCAGTGAACTACCAGGACTCTAGCCTAGCAACCAAAACATTATTAGGGGGGGGGGGTTGGAGCGTTGGTACCGTTTGATAGCCCGGGATAAGCACGGGTTCAGCCACAAGCGAGACACGTTTAGGAGGATTTACCCTGGACAGTTAACATGGGTAGGATACTCCACTTCCTAAAAGTCCTTTGAATGAGAATAGAAAACGAGCCACGAGCGAAGCATGCAGCACATCTTCCGCACACGTTAATATAGAATTCGGCAATATCTTCAATAGAATTCGGCAATACATCAGTTCGCTATCCACTTCTGGTGTAAGTATATAGGAGTCGTTGTTGACATCACTCTCTCTATGCAAAAATTCATTACCACAAAACCTGTTTGTCTTGCTGACTATCAACTACAGCGTTCATTGGCGCAATTCGAAAAGTACCTATGTGCCACCGATTGCAACATCCAAACTTGTCACTTCTCTTATTCTCTCACGTCTAGACTATTGCAATTCTATTTTGGCTGGTCTGCCAGCATCAGCCATCCACTCCCTTCAAGTTTTATACAAAAACTTTGCGCTCATCTGAGTTCCTTTTAGTCCTCAGAAAGAAAAAATCTGAGCACAGATTACCCCTCCTCTTGCAGTCTCTCCATTGGATGCCCTTCCACAGACAGTTAATACTACAAAGATCATATTCCCTTGTTACAAATGTCTCCACAAAATCTGCACCCTCTACCTCTGGAATGTCTTACACTTGTACACTCCTTCTCGCTCCTTTCCGCCTCGTCGGCAGATACTTTGTCCTTAAGAATACCCAGATTCAACCATTACTGTTGGGCCGCCGCTCTTTCTCTGTTTCCTCAGGTCCCTTCGATTGGAGTTATGACCTTTCCATCTCTCTCTCCGGCAAAACGGCCTACTTATAACACTTTTAAATCCAACCTCAAGACACCACTTATTTCAAAACCTACGTTTTTCTCCTTCTGCTTCCATCTTTCACCTGTCCCATGCCTTCAACATCTACCTGCCAAATTGTATAACGTTTATAGGTGTAATGTGTGTGTGCGCTGGCGTTTGTTGCGTGCGTACGTGTGTGTGTGTGTATATGCGTGCTCGTGCGTGTGAGTGTACATTCGATTTTGTTAAAAACTGTAAATTGTTGTTGATTTAATTGTGTGTTGCTGTAGGTCGAATGCAAGCGCTTGATTTGTTTTTACATGATTTAGCGCCATATAAATTCCATGTATTATCTATTATTATATTAATTATTATCTATTACTTATTATATTATTATTATTATTTTTATTATTATGTATTATTTTTTAAAACTGTTCTGCCTTTTGAAAGTGTAGCCCTTTCGTGCAGGTATGAACGGATGACAAAAAATGTAGAAGTAAACTACATGTACACGGTTTGTGAGACGTGTTGAGACATCATCCATGAAGTCTGGACTGCAGCTATCTCAAGGGGGGAGGGTAGGGGGAGAGAGAGAAAGAAATCGGTCAGAGTTCTATCCTAGGGACGACAAAAAAATCCCCAACAAAAAACAGCTAAACAAAACAAAAAAAGTGAGCTCACCAAGGAATCCAAACGGAACCTTAAGATGTAGGCATCCCGCCAGCGAGGAGGCTTAAAGGGAACACAGGACCACGTTCGGCTTTGCCTCAGTAGCCGATCCCAAGGAACCGTACTGATGTTGCTGCTCAATCCACCTTCTGACTGCTGCTGCTCCTGTTTGCTTTGCTGATGCTAGCGACCAGACACAGGAGGCGTAAAAGGTCAAAATCAACCCATCCACAGCCCAGCAAACAAAAGTGAAGAAGTACGTGATGCCAAAATAGCAATGCGACCTGTTTGTAAGTAAGTTCTTTAATTTTTAAATCTTTTCACTTAAAGATGATGCAAGAGGGATCCTATAATACGGTGTAATGTCCGGCATAGAGAGAGAAGGACGAGAGATGAAGAGACCACGAACAGGAGAAATGAGAGAAGACGAGTAGAGAGAGAGAGCGAGAGAGATATGGCGAGAGATGTGATCGCAGAGAGAGAGAGAGAGAGTATTTGATTTTTTTTTTCATTCTTTTTTATAGGATGATGGAAATAAGCACTCTTGAGGGTAGTTTTTTTTACCATCCAAGTCCCCGTGTGTATGCAGTTGTGTAAATGTCATCTGTTCCCCAACCGGCAACACGTTGTCCTACTCTTTCGGAAAAGCGGAAACAGGAATTTAACGTGTGGCACAAGATGTAGCATGCTTTCGCACACCCGGGCCACGGTTTAAAGTCTAATGCGAAGGAATTTTGGGGATAAGTGGGGTGGACCGTCAGCATTGATGTTAACTCCAGGAGAAAAATCTCCTCGACCGGGACTCGAACCCGGGTCGTCTAAGTGCCAGCGCAATGTTCTGACACACTAGGTTTCCGTCCCACCCCCCCCACCGGAGCGAGCGTGTGTGTGTGTGGTTGCGTGTTTTTGTGTTCCCGGGGGGCCCCTTTGCGCGGGGTGGGGTTTTTTGTGGGGTGTGGTATGTGGCATGCCCTTGGGGGAAAATACATGTAATAACAAAGAAAAAAAATGAAACTTTTAAAAGATCAAAAAAAAAAAATAAAAAAATTTTTTTTTTTTTAAAAAATCCCCAAAAAATTTTGAAAGAATTTACAATAAATGCCCTATAAGATTTCAACAAAAAACCCTTAGAAAATAGCAAACTTCGTTTACATTTTTCCCAAAAATTCGCAATGGGGAAAAATTCACTATAGGATTATTTCCTAAGGTGGGCGCAGGGTGCAAAAAAAAGGTCCCCGTAAAAAAAAGGGGGGCTATGTATTGCATGTCCCTCTTCCATTGCAGAGGGTTATCGGCTTTTTGGGGGAAAGGGGAGACCCTTTTAAAAAAATGAAAAAAAAGCTCGCCAAAAAAAAGTGGTTTCCCATTCAACTCCGGGGGGGAAAGTGTAGTTGTAAAATTGATTTTTTGAGATCATACACATGTGTAAAAGGAGGACAATTTAAACCCCTTTTTCTTTTCGGGGTAAGATTAAAGGGCCCATTCATGAAAAAATTCAAAAAGGGTTTAAATGCTTATGTGGGAATATTTCAAATACCCACATATCTTGATTTTTGAACATTTAAAACCCTTTTTCCCCCCCCTTTTTCTGCGACCTGCTTAAACACAGCAAAAGATTTTTAAAAATTTTCAGAAGGGGTAAGTCATGTTATTGCTAAATCCTTTTTCGTCGTGGGCCCAATTAGAGATAAGCATCCGTCTAAAAAATTTTATAAGATAAAAAAAAAACAAAAACAAAAAACAAAAACCCCCCCATAAAAAAAAAAAGTCGGGGTTCGATCCCCGGGTTTAACCCAAAACTTTTCTCCCAAACCCAACCTTTTGGGGGGTTGGGCGCCTTTGTCAAAAATTTTGGATAAAACGATCAAAAGAGGTTTTAAAAGTGTGGAACTTTGGTGCACATTTAAAAAAGGTTTTTAAGGCAATAAGATGGTCACCGAGGCAAAATTTTTGTTTAAAAAAAAGGGCCCCCTCTTCCCCCAAAAAAAAACAAAAAACCCGCAAACCTTTAACTACCCCAGATGTAAAGAGATTCTTCAAAGTGTGTTTTTTTTTTTGTTGCTGCAGAAAGGCTCTTGAATCAAAAGCCATTTAAGCCTTTTTTCATTTTTGATCAAAAATTTGTTTTTAAAAAAAAAAAATTTTCTTGGAAAAATTTTCCATAAGTTTTACATTGGGCCCCGCCCGTCCCTCTTCTCAATCACAGAACAGGGGGGGGGGAGGGAGATTTTTGATTTGATTGATTCGATTTTTTATTTTTTTTAATTATTCTTTTTTATCGAGGGTAAGGGTTTAAACACCATGTCTTTTTTTTGTTCAGTCCCCCTGTGTATGCAGTTTTTTTAAATGTCATCTGTTCCCCCCCGGGCCCCCCGTGGCCTCTCTTACGAGAGCGGAAAGGCTAACGTGTGGGGGGGAAAAGAGAGGGGGGAAGAGAGGGGAGAGGAGAGAGGGAAGAAGAGAGAGAGAGAGAGAAGGGGGAGAGAGAGGAGGGGAGAGAACAGACATACGAGACAAGGGGAGGTTCAGGGGGGAGGAGGGAGGAATGGGGGGCCAATCCAAACAAGATGTTTTTCTTGACCCCCCCCGGGCCCCCGGGCCCCCATTGGGGTGTCACCTCTCCAAATTTTTAAAAAATCGTATTAAAATTGTGCGCCCCGAAAAATTTTTAAAAAAGGGGTAAAACCAACTTTCAATGTCCTTGCTTTAATCGACGTCGGTCAATCTAAGGGTCAGCCCAGGACGGCTACCGCCCTGGAAAAACCCCCCATCGATCACACAAAAAGTGAAAAACCAAAACCAGTTTCCCCTTTAAAAGACCCGTCCTTAAAGCCAACTTTACCTTCACTCAATTAGACCGAAAAAACCCGTTTCCCCCCGGGAAAATTAAAAATGGTGGGCCCCGGGGGAACATCCCCAAAGAGGATCTTTGGAAGTCTGCGGTAAAATGTTTGCCCGATATCCTGAACATCCGACATCCAGGAGCAGGCCTGGATGGTTTTCCCGCAACACAAGTTTACGCACCATGGGGTTCCCTTACCTTTTTTTCAAGTAATTGAGTGATGTGAGAATGACCCCTTTTGTATCCTGGTGAGCACTGTCGCTTCCCCCGGTTTTTGACCCCCCGGGGAAAACCCCTTTTAAAGGTTTGGGGGGCTGGGAAAAAAATTTGTTTGTTGTCCCGAGCTTTCATTCCCCTGCCAAGGGGGGTTTCGCGTTTGTTCCTTCAGAACGGCATGTGGACCCGTAAACCTCCCGCTCCGTGGACACCTGGCAAGTTTTTTTAACCCGTTTCGTTGCCCCGAAAGCCCAAAGTGCCCCGGGAAAAAAACCCCCCAAAAACCCCAACACACCCCCCCCCCTTCAAGGAAGTATTAATTGTAGAACTCCTGAAACCCTTTTGGGTGGTTTACTTTACACTTGCCCCCCGGCGAGGGGCGGTCCCCAAAAGACCAAGAAGTCTTCTTTCCCGTTTGCGGATCAAAGCAGGGGGGCAAGACAAGGGGGGGTCAGTTTGGCCGGTACACCAAGGCACCGGGAAGGGGTGTCAGAAAAAAACCCCCCTTTTCCGTGGTGGGACAAAAGGCAGCGCGGGGGCCCCCCCTTCTCCACTTGGACCCGTCTGTGAAAACCCCCCCTGTTTTGGGCGGTACGACATACCGTTCTCAGAAAAGCCCCTACGCC
>JASPKP010001600.1:25000-27583 GCA_030674155.1 Stramonita haemastoma | reverse complement strand
AAGAGCAAACTGATCTGTTTTCTAATAAAGGAGATTTAAGCAGTCTTTATTCCCCATTCTGCCGAAGTAGCAGCAGTGTGTGCTAGACAACGTTATGTTCTTTTCCTGCTGCATTAAAACTGATTTTCAGACCTGTCTGACATGTTTGATAGAAAATAATGTGTTTTGGCTGTTCTGTGTTTGATAAAGTCCTGACCTAACTCCACCATATTGTAAGAGGTAAAGGTGTCCCATAGCCTATGTGATCGTAAGGGAGCGAGGCGTCAAAGACCTCAGCTTCTCTAGGGGGCCAGCATATTGAGGGTGGTGCCCATCTCCTCTCCCTCGCTGCTTTACCTTCCCTGACCCTAAAGAGGGCAGGTACCCATTTACAGCTGGGTGAAATGGGGGACTGTACTGAAGCCAAGGCGCACAAACGGTCACCCATTATTGGTAACCACGCTCGACGCTGCTTAACTTTGACTTGGGGAAATCGAGTGCTCTGACCACTGAGCTAACCCGTCCCCCAGTCCTGACCCAACTTCACCATAATATAGAAAACCAAAAAAAACCCGCCATTATAATAGAAAAAAATCTATAATTGAGATGCTACCCACAGATTCATCTTCCGTTCCTAATCTTCAAGATTATAACAGCCGTCTGTGTGGAAGGGTTTTGTGGATAAGACAAGATTCTGAGGTCCCATGTGCCTTGCATACTAAACACACATAAATAATATTTTTCGTTCCTCGGCAAGTCAATTCAAGTCAAGTGAAAAACACTTTAATCATCTCATGAAGGGTAATAACAATACTGACAGGCATATTGATACGAAACTGCCAGACACTTGGGTGTTGTGTCTTTACATGTCTTCTTGTACATACTGATACTGATAATCAGATTGATACGTTCCGAGGTTCTCCAATGGTGAAATGTTTAGTATGCGACCGTTTTTTCCCCCCACTATCAAGGTAGCCGCACTTTGGTTCTGGAATGATATCTAAACACAACATCAGTGTGCATGCATTTTAAAACAAAATGTCATCCGTTTCTTTAGGCACTCAATGACCTACTATTCTGAAAGGCAGAATGGGTGTTAATGTGTGCGCAAGGTGTTCTGTGTGTGTTTGCACACATGACTTTGGTATACAGTCGCAGTCGAAGGACTTTTGGGGGGAGTGAAGTCAGTATTGATGTTAAATCCAGGGGGGAAATCCGTTTGAACGGATGCCTTTGTGATGAATCGAACCAGCGCCGTGCTGTGATGAGCTGGCAATGCTTTAACCACTAGGCTATCTTTATTCCCACCCGGAATAATAATATAAAGAGAGCATACTGCAGAAGGAGTGTTGAACTGACAAGATTCTGTAGAATAACCCGCTCTCATAAGGAAATTAAACTTCTTATTCTTCGCCGAACGCTCAGACAGCTTATTAATGTTGTCTGTCAGATGACTGAAAATGTGACGCTCCACCACGAAATGAGTCGCTTAGCACATTTCACAACTTTGCGCTAGGAGCCATTAAAGGCAGGTGGGGGTCAAGTTGTTAATTTTGAGATTTGAATTGATTATTAAACTATATCCATTATTCTACCTTGTAATGAAATATCATGGCATAATTTTTATTCCTTTTGCTTTTAAATGTGTTTTGAAAATACCCAAGCCCTCATTCTGACAATCTGTTATGAAAATAAACTTGCCCGTTTCTCATTTTGTCACATCCTGCAGTCTGTCGTTTCAATTTGTAACAACTTTTGATAGAATTGTTCGATTTTCAATCTGTTTTTTTGCATTGTATAGCCCTGTTATTGCAGATTAATAGCATGTCAATAACAAAAAAAATTACCTCTGGTGCAATGTGACTCCTTATGTGATGGAGCGTCACAAATGTTTTTGCGCTACCTTTAAGCACCTGACAAGTCAGGCCCAGCACATCCGACTTCAGCATGGAAAAGAACTGTTATTTTTTAAAGACTTTATGGAAAGAAAATGTAGGAGAGAGGACTAAGCGGGCAGAAAATACACAAGAAGATGGTAACAGGCTGAAAGGATAAAATGCAGAAACAAAGAGAGGAATAGGAAAGAGGGAATTCCTGCCACAGAATTTCCAGAAGGTGGGGATGCTATTTATATAGACAGTCCCCGAGCATCTCCATGGGGGAAGAAAACATAACGACAAACAGACAAAAAAGAAATGGCGGTGCTATGTTTTAAAAACACGTTTCTGATAAATAGAAGCTTAAGTTTTCATGAAAGAATTGTAATACACTACACAGCAAAAAAAAACACTTTTTCATTATCGCCTTTTGCAACACTCCAGACACTTCCCTTGGCATGTTGGTTCCTGACAGTTAATATTACCTTCCTGGTCACACAGTGTCAAAAAGAACCCAGACCCTCTTCCCCACTAACATCCCCCACCCCCACCCCCACACCCAAAACAGACCAAAAGCTACAGATTCTGTCATCAAAAGACTTGGTACAGAACAAAATTAACAACAACCCCCTCTCCACCCTCCCTCACACACACACACTACCCCATCTCTCCCCATCCCCACTCTACACACACAGAGACAGCAGCAGACAGAAGAGAAGCAACAGCA
>JASPKP010001600.1:17500-20000 GCA_030674155.1 Stramonita haemastoma | reverse complement strand
AATCACATTGTCATTTGAAGACCTTTCAGTATCAGATCAACCACATATTGAGGATAAAATCCCTCAATTTATATATAAATTAGCTAACTGGAGTTCTTTTCATTCGTTTCTTCAAGGTATTGATATTGAAACGATTGCTGAGGATGATGTTGATAAATTTTATTCAAATTTTGTGGCAATGCTCATTCTAGCAGCTGAGTTTTCTATTCCCAAACGCAAAATCAGGAAGAATGGAAAACGATCAGGCAATAGATGGTGGACTAAAGAATGTGAGGATGCCGTAAACTATAAAAAGGAGCAGTATAAAATATGGTTAAAAAACCAATCAGAGGAAAACTTTATTCGTATGAAATATGCTAAATGTCATAGTAAGAAAACAATTGCTCAGGCGAAAAACAATTATTGGACAGAATTCTGTATTAATGAAGTTTCAGAATCCAAGGACATGCATAAAGTTTGGAAGAAAGTTACTGAAATGAAAAACGGATTTCAACTCCCATCGTTTCCAATCAAATTTGAAAAAAAACAGATTTCCAAGCATATTTGAAAAAGCAGAAGCCTTTGCTACAATGTTTGCAGATAATAGTTCATCCTTAAAGCTTCAATCAATCATGAAAAGTTATGACTCTTCAGAAAAGCTAGACAAATTAGAAAATATATCATGTAATGCGGATTATTTGAATGCTCCTCTTCAATATGATGAATTCATTGAAACCTTAGATTCATTTACTTTTAACAAGACAGCAGTTGGTCCTGATGGTGTATCTTATCAAATGCTGGCCCATATGCCTTTAAAATGGAAAAGGCTACTTTTTTCATTTTTCCAAAAGTGTTGGATAAATGGCACTCTTCCTAATATCTGGAGGCAGTCTATAGTAGTTCCAATCCTTAAGAAAGGTAAGTTGAGGTCATCAATAGATAGTTATAGACCAATTGCTCTTACCTCACATGTGGGTAAGGTAATGGAAAAAATTATACATAAGCGTCTGTTTCATTATTGTGAAAAGAATAATGTTATCCCAACTAATCAGGCTGGCTTTCGGAAGGGGAGATGTACTTCTGATCACTTAGTTAAATTAACTCACCAGATTAAAAAACAATTTGCCAGAAGGAAAAGTGTGTTAGCCACATTCTTTGATGTGAAGAAAGCATACGATAGAGTCTGTCATGAAAAATTGTTGCATAAATTGAAGAATATTGGTATCAATGGAATGTTATATAAATATCTTCACAATTTTTTATCTAATAGATCAATCTGCACTAAATTGGGCTCAGCTTACTCATCCTATAAATCTATCAATTTAGGTATACCGCAGGGATCAGTGCTTGCTCCCATGTTGTTTTCTATTCTTGTACATGATCTCCCTAGTTGTTTGTCAACTAATACTCAAGTCGTTCAGTATGCTGATGATATCGCAATATGGATAAATACTTCAGTTAGGAAAAACACCAAAAAGAGAGTTACCAATTATGTTGAACATTTATATCAAGATGAATTAAATAAGTTCTGTAGCTTTATGAAGGAAAATAAGTTAGAACTATCTGCAGAAAAAACATGTCTTGTGCTCTTTAATAATGGTGAAAATCCATCAAAATTACCAACCCTAAAATTAGAAGGAACAGTGCTTAAGTATAAACCATATGTAAAATTTCTAGGTGTAATTTTAACGAGAAAGTTGAGCTGGAAGATGCACATCGACCACTTAATAACCGAGGCTAGAAAAAGACTGAACTTTTTAAAAGTAATAAGTTTTCAGGCATGGAGTCAAGATACTAAAACACTGATACATTTGGCTCAATCTTTAGTACGCTCAAAATTAATCTATGGACAAGAAGTTTATTTTTCTGCTGCAGATTATCTGCTTAAAAAATTACAAAGTTTAGACAGTAAAGCCATAAAGATAGCACTTGGTGTTCCAACACATGCTAACACAGCTAATACTTATAAAGAAGCACATTTGTTATCTCTTTCTGATCAACGAAGATTGGCGGTATCAAAGTACGTGATTCGGAGTCTATCTATTCCAAATTCAGTAAAAGATGAAATACTTATGGATCAAGACACTGATTATCCAAAACGAGCATGCGATATTTCTTTTCTGCTGCCAATTAAAAATTATACTGATTCATTAATGAAAGAAATTGGCATTGACATAGCAACGATTCCAAATTTACCGATGGTTCTCCTAATGCCTCCGTGGGAACATATTTCAGCTAACTTTGACATTGATTACACGGATGTAAAAAAGAATGAAGATCAAAATCTTCTCACTGTCGATGTAAAAAGCCACATTGAATGTAATTATTCCAATTATTTAAAAGTGTACACTGATGGATCTGTATTGGAATCAGGCAGAAGTGGGGCAGCATTTGTGATTCTGCTTTAAAAGTACAAAAGTCGTTTCATTTAGGAGAACATTTTTCCATTTTTACGTCTGAATTATTTGCAATTTTTATGGCCTTGAAGTTTTTGTCTGATATGGCTCTTGATATTTGCCAC
>JASPKP010001600.1:5000-10000 GCA_030674155.1 Stramonita haemastoma | reverse complement strand
AAAAAAGATAATTTTCAGCTTTTGAGGCATATAAGCTACCTTATCTTTGAAATGGAAGTGGAGAGAGTTCCATGAGATGAGGACAGTCCATTTAGAATTATCGCGGTCTGAGAGGCCATTATTTCGTTCCCTATGGGACGCTCGGAAAAAGCGGCAGTGCTACATACAACCCAGATGCAGCGATTCTGAGTTTTAGGGTAAGATGAGCTTCCAGCGAACTGAGCAGCTTTGAAAGTAGGCTCTCTCTTTGTGTCTGTCTGTCTGTCTGTCTGTCTGTCTGTCTGTCTGTCTGTCTGTCTGTCTGTCTGTCTGTCTGCCTCTCTAATGACAGGAAATGTCCCCATACCCTTAAAAGATAAATTCCCAATAAATCATTCCAGAAGTATGGAAAAGCCAAGTGTCCCAATCCCAAGAATAGACTTGTTCAAACCTAGTTTACTATACTCAGGCCCTACGCTGTGGAACTCCCTTCCTGATTCAATCAAACAGCACCAATCATTAACAACCTTCAAAAATCACCTTCTAAACCACTTGATACATTAAAAAACAACAAACCACACTCCCCCTCTCCTCCCCCTCTCTACCACTGTCAATCAATCAATCAATCAATCAAATTTTTATTTCCAGATGGTACTGTGTGTGTGTGTGTGTGTGTGTGTGTGTGTGTGTGTGTGTGTGTGTGTGTGTGTGTGTGGTGTGTGTGTGTGTGTGTGTGTGTGTGTGTAATTGTTTTCTGTGTGTCTGTGTGGGTGTATGTGTCTGTGTGTGAGTGTATGTGAGTGTGTGTAAATCATTATTAAATTTATAAAAATGTTTTGCTAATTCTTTAAACATCTGGGATGTTTTATATATTTTTTTTTATTGATAGTATTTCCCCCCCCCCCTCCAAAAAGGATCTAATAATAATAATAATAATACATGGAATTTGTATAGCGCTATATCTTGCAAAAACAAATCAAAGCGCTTGCATTCAACCTACACGACGCACAATCAGCAACTATTTACAGTTTTGACAAATTCGGATGTACACACACACACACACACACACACACACACACACACACACACACACACACACACACACACACACACATGCACGCACGCACGCAGCACGCGCGCGCACGCACACACACCTACAAACGTTATGCACTTTGACAGGTGGATGTTGAAGGCAGGGACAGGTAAGAGATGGAAGCGGATGGAGAAAAACTTAGGTTTGAAATAAGTGTGTCTTGAGGTTGGATTTAAAAGTGTCATAAGTAGGCTTTTGTCGGAGGGAGAGAGGAAGGTCGTTCCACATCGATGGACCGGAAACAGAGAAAACAGTTTTTTCCCCTTTTATCCAAATGTATGATTTATATGACTTGTATAACTGTTGACAGATGGTGGTAGATTGATGTTTTCAGTTGTTTATTCATTATGTTCTCATGTTTGGCCTTTATCTATTAGCGGTTTTTTTTTTAAATAATCAAAATCATTTTATTGCGACTTCTGATTTTCGTCCTCTGAATGAGTACATTTTGCTTACCTTATTATATGTAGTGTAAACAGAAAAAGATAAACAAAAACACAGTAAAGACAAATAACAAACCAATAACAAAATCTTGCAGATTAAAAAAAAAAAAAAGTCAGGTCAGTGAGAAAGTACTACCAAGACATCGAACAGCTAGCAACTGAATTGGCTTTATAGTACAGGAAAAGAAGATTGATGATGTAACCTGCCCCCCCCCCCCCCCCCCCCTTTCAGGAGAGAGAAAAAAAGACCACTCCTCTCAATCCACAGTTTGCAATAAAATCAGTCCCCATCTCTATCAGCCAGACATGACATGTGTGTGGTGGTAGCGATACTCATTTCCCTTGCTGGGTTCCTGTGCAGGTTGAGAATGGAGGACAATGGAGATTGTATTGGTCTTGTTGTTCTTGTTATTCTTGTTCTTGTGCTTCTTCTTCCTCTTCTTCTTCTTTGCAATTCTTCGAAATTCATCTTTGCAAGCCTTCTTTGCATATCTTCTTCTTCTTCTTCTTCTTCTTCTTCTTCTTCTTCTTCTTCTTCTTCTTCTTCTTCTTCTTCTTCTTCTTCTTCTCAATTCTTCTTTCTTCTTCTTCTTCTTCTTCTTCTTCTTCTTCTTCTTCTTCTTCTTCGCAATTCTTCTTCTTTGCAATTCTTCGAAATTCATCTTTGCAAGCCTTCTTCGCAATTCTTCTTCTTCTTCGCAATTCTTCTTCGCAATTCTTCTTCTTCTTCTCTTCTTCTTCTTCTTCTTCTTCTTTCTTCTTCTTCTTCTTCTTCTTCTTCTTTTCATCTTCCTCTTCCTCTCCTCCTCCTCCTCCTCCTCCTTCTTCTTCTTCTTCTTCCTCGCAATTCTTCTTCTTTGCAATTCTTCGAAATTCATCTTTGCAAGCCTTCTTTGCAATTCTCCTCCTCCTCCTCCTCCTCCTTCTTCTTCTTCTTCCTCGCAATTCTTCTTCTTTGCAATTCTTCGAAATTCATCTTTGCAAGCCTTCTTTGCAATTCTTCTTCTTCTTCTTCTTCTTCTCCTCCTCCTCCTTCTTCTTCAGCAGTGGCTTTGATTTTGTCTGCTGGTTTTCCGGCCGTTCAGACCCATTGGGTGTTGGAAGTGATGTGAGCAGTAGTGAGAGACAGCAGAGAGGCTAATCTTCCCTTCCCCCCATCTAATGATGATCAAAGCTGCAGTTTTGTTTTTGCTTTTTCTTCTTCTTCTCCGCCCCCCCCCCCTCCTCCTTCTCCTTCCGGCCATTAAAACGGCTGACATCTTGGAACGGATGATATTTCCAAAACTGCACGCACACAGGGACTGGATGTAAAAACGTGTGAGTGCTTATTCCATTCGAAATAAAAGAATAACTAAATAAACGTAAGAAATAAAACATTTAGTTCATAACACAGCTGTTTACAGAGGTTACAGAGGGTTAAAGTTGTGATTTTTAACCAAATATATATTTTTTAGAAAATCTATACAGATCAACCTCAATTGAACCCTAGGATGAAAATAGAATATCTGCATGTACTAACTAGAAAAAAAAAACTAATGCAGAGGACGTCTGCACCACGGACAACTGTAATAACGCATTGCTGCAGCACTGAAGCCTTGGAAACATCTGCCCCAGACTGGGAAAAGGCAGTCAGAAGACAGAGCAGTATCAGTAAAAATCTTTTTTGCCCGTCTGGTATCCTTTGGCTCCAGATTTCGATGATTATGCCACGAGCGCCATTCCAGACCCTTAAATGATATTTTCCACCATTGATAAGTATTTTGTTTAATATTTTGTGAATTTGCTAAATAAAACACACACACACACACACATACACATACACACACACACACACACACACACACACACACACACACACACATATATTATATTATATATATATATATATATATTATATATATATATATATATATATATATATATATATTATATATATATATATATGTATGTATGTATATGTATGTATATGTATGTATGTATATGTATGTATGTATGTATGTATGTATGTATGTATGTATGTATGTGTATGTATGTATGTATGTATGTGTGTGTGTGTGTGTGTATGTATGTGTGTGTGTGTGTGTGTATGTGTGTGTGTGTGTGTGTGTGTGTGTGTGTGTGTGTGTGTGTGTGTGTGTATGTATGTATGTATGTATGTATGTATGTATGTATGTATGTATGTATGTATGTATGTATGTATGTATGTATGTATGTATGTATGTATGTATGTATGTATAGTTGACTTAATAAAAACCCACAGTTCTGCTGGGCACCGCTCCCTCCAGGCACACAGCTAAGGTGTAATAGTAAAATAATGATAAAAACACGACTGTGTTCAGCTTCATCTCTTTATTTGACAGCAAATTTTCGCTTCTATTCTGAAGCTTCATCAGGCTGAATGAGTAACAATTGTAAAACCCGCTTTTATAAGCATCACATTACTGATTTTTATCCAAAATGATCACCTTCCCCACACTGTATATATACAGGGGGCGGGATAGCTAAGTGGTCAGAGCCCTCGCATTCCCAAGTCAAGTTAAGCAGCATCGAGCGTCGTTACCAGTTTGATGGGTGACCGTTTGTGCGCCTTGGCTTCAGTACAGTCCCCCCAGTTCACCCAGCTGTAAATGGGTACCTGCCCTCTTTCGGGTCAGGGAAGGTAAAGCAGCGATATATATATAATTTTTTTTTCATAAAGGCCTCAGTTGCATGCAGATCGTGGAGCACCATCTTTTTGTTTTATTTTATTTCTTTGTTCTTTTGTATGTGGGTGCTCTACACGTCTTTCTTCATTGGCCGAAAAAAAAAACCCAGCCTAAATTTTCAGTCCTGATAACATTACACATGGTCATAGCGCCACACAAATGTTTGAGCACATCAGTCAATCCAGTTTTACGACAAAAAATATCATAAAGCACACACAAAACTATTACATATAAAACTTTAACAAAAAATAAATTACAAAAAACCTATCTTAGTCTTAACATTACTGGCCATCACAGCAATACCAAAATATTTCAGTGTTGAATCAGTCAATCCATCTTTAAGAAAACAATAAGGCATACATACAAAATGTATTATATATATATATATATATATATATATATTATATATATATATATATATATATATATATCAGGCCTCAGTTGCATGCAGATCATGGAGCACCATCTTTTTTATTTCTTTTTGGTGGGTGCTTCACACGTCTCTCTTCATTGGCCAAAAAATAAAAAAAATTCAACAACAGAAAAGAAGGGAAAATGTGTCCCTTTCCCTTCCCCTCTCTTTCCTGTCACCCATGAACCCGAATTAGCATTTCTCATCTTCCTTATGTCCGGAGCACTAACTGCCCCAGTGTGAATTACTGCCTGCGTCTATTCATGTTCAGCGGCAGTGAACAGTCGGCTGGGTTTATTGTTGCTCTAGTGTGTGCTGCTGCTGCATGCGATTATACACATGTACACGAGTGATTTACATTTGTCTGG
>JASPKP010001599.1:0-5000 GCA_030674155.1 Stramonita haemastoma | reverse complement strand
CAGTGTGCAGTTTCAATCACAGTCCTACACACAGACTTCTCCTTCAGTGTGCAGTGTCAATCACAGTCCTACACACAAACTTCTCCTTCAGTGAGCAGTGTCAATCACAGTCCTACACACACACTTCTCCTTCAGTGTGCAGTGTCAATCACAGTCCTACACACAAACTTCTCCTTCAGTGTGCAGTGTCAATCACAGTCCTACACACAAACTTCTCCTTCAGTGTGCAGTGTCAATCACAGTCCTACACACAAACTTCTCCTTCAGTGTGCAGTTTCAATCACAGTCCTACGCACACACTTCTCCTTCAGTGTGCAGTGTCAATCACAGTCCTACACACACACTTCTCCTTCAGTGTGCAGTGTCAATCACAGTCCTACACACAAACTTCTCCTTCAGTGTGCAGTTTCAATCACAGTCCTACGCACACACTTCTCCTTCAGTGTGCAGTGTCAATCACAGTCCTACACAACACACTTCTCCTTCAGTGTGCAGTGTCAATCACAGTCCTACACACACACTTCTCCTTCAGTGTGCAGTTTCAATCACAGTCCTACGCACACACTTCTCCTTCAGTGTGCAGTGTCAATCACAGTCCTACACACACACTTCTCCTTCAGTGTGCAGTGTCAATCACAGTCCTACACACACACTTCTCCTTCAGTGTGCAGTGTCAATCTCGCCGTGATTCCCAGGTGGGATGGATGAGTGAGTGAGTACATTCTGGGTGACAGGCCCCCGAGTGTTAAGCTGGGGAACACACAACAACAACAGCAACAGCAGCAGCAGCAGCAGCAGCAGCACCTGTCTTTTGCACCTCTCATCTCATGCTTGTCCTATCCTGTAGTTGTGTAGACCGTTGGGGCACCCCTGAAGCTTTTGCAACCAGCTTCCTCCACTCCCCACAGTCCTCTACTCTTCGTAGCAGATCGTTCCACCCAAGGCCTGTCCACTCTCTGATGTTGTCTTCCCATCGTTTCCTCTGTCTGTCTCTTCGTCTCCCTCCCCTTACTGTTCCCTGTAGGACAGTCTTGGCCAGTCCAGATGTTCGTGTGTGGTGCCCCTACCACTGTAGCTTGCGTTTTTTCACTGTAGTTTGGAGCTCTTCATAGGGACCGATGGCATTCTTTACTTTAGTTTTCACTTCTTCGTTAGTGATGTGTTCTCTGTATGAAATGCCAAGGAGTTTGCGAAAGCATCTCATCTCCATTGCCTGTATCCTTCTTTCAATGTCTGCTGTTTTGGTCAACGTTTCACATGCGTACAATAGTATGGACATGATCAGGGAATGCATCAGTCTGATCTTGAAGCTGATGGCTATGTTCCTATCATTCCAGAGGACTTTATGTTTGGTCATTGCAGCTGTGGTCTGGGCCATCCTGGAGAGAATTTCAGGTTTTGATCCTTCATCTGATACTGTAGCTCCTGGGTATTTGAAGCTCTACACAGAGTGAAATGTGTGGTTTTGTTGTTGTTGTTGTAGTTGTTGAGTATTCACTTGGCGGACATCAGCAAAGCTTTCAGGCCAGGACCAGGAGGAGCATTCATTTTTATCTCACTGCTGTTCCTCCTACCCTTACCTTTAGTGCCTGGCTCAGAGTTCATGACCTGCTGCCAGCAGCGGGGAGGTATAAATATCACAGCAGGAAAAGGAGGGTTGTACAGCAACTACTGCAGGCAGGGAGGGCTGTGAGGGGGGATTTGACTTCCTGTACAGAATAACTACTGACATTTCATGCCTGACAGGAAACAAGCCGTAAGCCCCATCATTAGAGAGACAATAAAAAGCAGATTATCATGATACCAAACACATACAAGTTCAGTCTCTATGCCTGTCTGCTGTGGCAGATTAAAGTAAACCGATTAATTTGCATATAAACTCCCTTCATGTAAAATTCCTCATTTTCCAATCGTGGCGTGTTGGAACATTGACCTACATTAGAACAGGAGCAGCCTGGGCCATGCACTGCAGGCTGTGCCCATGCGTGCTGTCTGCTTTGCTGCCCCAGTGCATTGATGCTGGAGGCTGGCTGTAGACAGTCAGTCAGTGCTGGGTACTGCACTGTCAACACTCCCTCAGCCAGGGGCCGGCACAAAGCTAGTGTCCCTAGACAGAGTGAAACCTGGCTGTGAGATCCCAGTCTCCCCACTGAGCCCTCAGCACTTTCACTCTGGATAGGGGGGACGTCCGGGATGGCCTAGTGGTCAACACATTGCGCTGGCAATTTGACGACCCGGGTTCGATTCCTGTTTGAGGGGATTTTTCCCCTTGGAGTTAACATCAGTGCTGACTCCACTCTCCCCCCAAAGTCATTCGGATGAGACTTTAAACCGAGGCCCCGTGTGCTTTGAACGCACGCAGAACATTTTGTGCACACGTTGAATCCTGTTCTGCTTTTCGTAAGAGTAGGCCATTGTGTGTCCGGTGGGAACAGATGACAAGATTGACAAAAACTGCATACACAGGGGGAATGGATGGAAAAAAAAGCACATGAGTGCTTATTCCATTATCCTCAATATAAAAGAAGGACTAAACTAAATAAAATAATTGAAAAAATGACTGTTGCGGGATTCGAACTTTTGCATCCTCCAAGCACTTAACCCAAGGCGCTGCTAACCGCTACGCCACAGGCAGGCGCCGGTCAGATTTGTCATTCATCTCATGGCAGACAGCGTCGAAAAAGACAGAAGGAGAAACGACAGAGCGAGGGAAGACAGAGGGCAAAGACAGAAAGACGCAGGAGAAGAAGAAGGAGAAGGAGAAGGAGAAGGCTGACAAGTCCAAGGAGAGCAGCAAGGTAAACGGAGGAGAAACGGTTTTCTTTTGGGGGGGTGGTGGGGGGGGGGGGGGGGGGGGGGGGTCTTTTTTGTTGGTGTGTTGTTTTCTTGTTTGTTTTTTGGAGGGGGGTCTTTTCGTGGGTTGGCTTTTTGTGGGGGTGAATCTTTTTTGTTGGTGGGTGGTTGGTTTTTTTTTTTTTTTTGGGGGGGGGGTCCTTTTTGTTGGTTTTTTTTTTGTTGTTGTTTTTGGGGGAAGGGGGGGTTGTTGGTGGGTTTGTTTTTTGTTTGTTTTTTGGGGGGAGTGGGGGCGGGTCTGTTTTGTTGGTAGGTTATGGGGTTTTTTTTTTTGGGGGGATGGGGTCATTTATGTTGAGGGGTTTGTTTTGTTTGTGGTTCGGCTAGAGCTCTGGGGTTTTAGCAATGGTGAGATGTGGTGCATGCGACCGTTCACAAGGCAGCTGGGTTGAGTTTTCAGGGATGGTGTCTGAACACGACTGCAGTCTGTATGCAATTTTAAAATTTTGTAGATGTCATCTGTTCCTACTGGCATGCAGCGGCCTACTCTTCCAAAAGGTGGAACCGGTTTGACGATGTTTCAAGATACATGTTTCAAGTTTCAAGGGGATTTTTCTCCGGGGGTTAAACATCAGTGCTGACTCCACTCCCTCCAAAAGTCCTTCGGATGAGACTTTAAAACCGAGGCCCCGTGTGCGAACACACGTAGAAATCTTGCACACTCGTTAAATCCTGTTCCGCTTTTTGTAAGAGTAGACCACTGTGTGCCGGTGGGAACAGATGACAAGGTTTACAAAACTGCATAAACATGGGGACTGGGTGTAAAAAAAGCACATGGGTGCTTATTCCATTATCCTGGATGTAAAAGAATAAATGAATAGAATAAATAAATAAGATACTGTGTGTGTGTGCGTGTGTACAGAGGACCCAGGTTTCTAGATCAGATCTCATGTGAAGGACTTTGATTCGATTTCATTTGATATACCCCAGTATGTCACAGCAGATTTCTCTGCCTGAAATTCGGGCTGCTCTCCCTGGGGAAAGCGTGTCGCCACAAGTGCAGCGCCTGCCCATTTTTTTTCTTTTCTTTTTCCTGTCTGCAACTGTATTTGTTTCCTTATCAGAGTGGCATTTTTCTAAAGAATTTTGCCAGAGACAACCCTCTTGTTGCCATGGGTTCTTTTACTTGTGCTAAATAATGATGGGCAACACACGATACCTCGGTTTATCTTCTCATCCCAAAGACTAGCTCCCAGACCACCACTCATGGTCTAATGGATGGGAGAAAAGTTTTGGGCCCAAACGGGATTCAAACTACCACACACTTGGACTTTTCGCTTTCTAGACAGGCGCGTTACCACTTGACTACAGAGGGTGGAGTGGGCACTGTGTAGTGAGTACACACAATGGCCTACTCTTTCAAGAAGTGTGACAAGTTACTGTGTAGTGGGTACACACAATGGCCTACTCTTTCAAGAAGTGTAACAAGTTACTGTGTAGTGGGTACACACAATGGCCTACTCTTTCAAGAAGTGTAACAAGTTTAAACACCTGCGCAAGATGTTCTGTGTGTGTTTGCACACGGGGTACGGGACCTTGGTTTATAGTCTCCTTCAAAGAACTATTGGTGGGACTGTAGTGGAGTCAGCACTGAAGTTAACTCCAGGAGAAAAATCCCCTTGAACGGGATTTGAACCTGGGTCATCAAATTGCCAGCGCAATGTTCTGACCACTAGGCTATCCTGTATTCCCACATTGTGTGTGTGTGTCTGTGTGTCTGTGTGTCTGTGTGGTGTGTGTGGTATGTGTGTCTCTGTGTGTATGTGTGTTGTGTGTCTGTGTGTTGTGTGTCTGTGTGTTGTGTGTCTGTGTGTGTGTGTGTGTGTGTGTGTGTGTGTGTGTGTGTGTGTGGTGTGTGTGTGTGTGTATATTGTGTGTGCCAACTTCACATACTACTACAAAATGATGATTTCCCCTACCCCCCATCCCAGTATATTTTTGTAAGAGAAAAAAAGAAAAAAAAAAAAAAGCAGAAACTGTGACCCTTGCTATGCTGCAGAAGGCAGGGTCAGGGGTCAAGGCCGTGAACGAGAAGCTGAAAGCTGTGGTCAAGCTGCGGGATCTGACCGACTTCTCCAAGGACAAAGTCCGACAGGCAAAAAAGAGGTTGGTCACTGTTTGGGCCCAAAACTTTTCCCCCAGCCGTT
>JASPKP010001598.1:25000-27592 GCA_030674155.1 Stramonita haemastoma | reverse complement strand
AAATGTGTATTAGACATTTAAAAAAAAAAAAAAAAAAAAAAAAGTGTGTGAGTGTGTATGTGGGGAGGGGGGTGGGGTAGGGGGGAGGAGTTTTGGAAGTGGGGAAGTGGGTTAATTCACAAAATCTACACAGAACATTTAAGAAAAATAATAATAATATAAATAAACACAAATGTATATAATTCTTGAATACAAAATAGTAAAAATTCCAAATTCTGAACAGAATCTAACGCATGAACAATAAAACTATTTACAACCATAACCAACAAGAAGAAAATCTAATCAGCAATGGGAAATGTCTTTTTAAGTCCGTAATAATCATAATAAAAGAACCAATAGGACAGTGCAGTAATGATTTGAAAAATGTATACCTCAGTAATGGATCATTGAATATCTCTGATGAGGATGATGAGGTAAGAACAGGTATATAACTTTTCAGCATGCTGCATACCAATATATGATCAACAGTTATACTATGTCCACATATGCAAGATACATGTCCAACATATTTCGTTTTAAAACAGTTCATTTCCCATCTGCAAGCCAGAGAAACAATTTCTTTTATACAATAAAAATCTGTTTCATATATTTTAACAAAAGACTGAAATTTTACCATCCATCATATACACCTAAACAACCAAGTTTCTTTTTTTCATATTGGAATAACTTTTGTTCTGCTTTTTCCACAATCTGATAACATTCTTGTAGTGACAAATGAAGTGTCAAATTTTCCCAATCTATCAATTGTTTTGCCCCATTTTTTGCTAAAAGATCAACTGTTTCATTGTAATGTATACCAGAGTGAGATGGAATCCAACAAAAAGTTATATCTGAACCTTTTAAGGTGAGGAGATGAATTACATGACAAATCTCAAAAACAAGTTCTAATCTAACTTTTGTTTGCATGAACTGATGGCTTGAATTACTGATTTGGAATCAACACAAAAAAGAATGCGGAAAACAGCTCTTGGGAATCGATTAGGAAATTGAGTGCCATTAATATTGCTATGAGTTCTGCTGTAAAAATTGAAATATTCTCCCCAAGATGAAATGATTTTTCCGATTTCAGCTCTGGTATAATGTATGCAGCACCGGCATTATTGTTTAAGACTGAGCCATCAGTAAAACTTTAAATGGTTTGAATAGTATTCTTCCAAATGAATTTTTGCTTGAGAAGATACTAGATTTATATTACAATTCTTTATTAAGTCAATATAATTTATATCAAAGTGTGCTCTTTTGAGTTCCCAGGTTGGAGTGGGGGATACTTCATCTCTTTTAGCAATATTTGTATTTGGATTGAATCCGGCATTTATAAATGTTTGAGATGTATATGTACCCAATGTGGTATTAGAGGATATCGATCTTGCTCTCTTTGGAAAATCTCTGTCTGACTTAAGATTTATTGTCGATTGCAAATTATTTTTAACAGTTTGACTTCTTAGGACAAATTTACAACAAGCAATCCTTCGGTGATTTTCTAGTGGTAGAATTCCAGATGCACTATATGTTTTTAGACAAGAGGCATGGACTGGTAGACCTAGAGCCAGTTTGTATGCTCTACAGTCTATACTTTGAAGTTTTTTTAACAGTGTGTGTGTGTGTGTGTGTGTGTGTGTGTGTGCGTGCGTGCGTGCGTGTGTGTGTGCGTGTGTGTGTGTGTGCGAGTGTGTAGGAGGGGCTATGCTTGGGCAGGGTTGGTTATCAAAGCTTAACATGGACTCACTGGCTAGGCAGGTCCGTCGTGACTCCGAGTAGTAGTAGTAGCCTGCAGCACACAGACACTGTCCACTGAAACAGCCCGTGATGTCTGCTGGTGCCGGAGAATTGCAGGCAGAGCCGTTGCAGCTCTGTCCCAGCCATGCATCTGTGTACAACAAACACACACATACACACACACATACACACACATACACATGAAACGCGCGCGCACCATCACAGACACACGGATACACATACAGACACCAGACACACAGACACACAGACACACAGACACACTCACCCTCAACACACACACACACACACAACACACACACACACACACACACACACACACACACACTCACACACACACACACACACACACACACACACACACACACACACACACACACACACACACACACACACATACACTCAACACACACACACACACACACACACACACACACACACACACACACACACACACACACACCCTCACACACACACACACCCTCTCTCACACACACACACACACACACACACACACACACACACACACACACACACACACACACACACACACACACACACACACACACACACACACAGAGTACATCTTGCGCACACGTTAAATCCTGTTCGGCTTTTCCTACGAGTAGGCCATCGTGTGCCGATGGGAACAGATGACATGATTTACAAAACTGCATACACACGGGGACTGGATGTAAAAAAAGCACATGAATGCTTATTCCATTATCCTCGTTATAAATGAATGAATAAATAAATAAATAAATAAATAAATGAATGAATAAATAAATAAATAGATAAAAAAAATAAAGAAAGAAAGTAGATTAGCTGTGCTACATTTCTCTATTACAGTCAATATAG
>JASPKP010001598.1:15000-20000 GCA_030674155.1 Stramonita haemastoma | reverse complement strand
GCGCCGCATTGTATCAATTGCCTTGTACTATGTTACTTTGTATTGTAACAGGGACAGGATAGCTCAGTGGTCAGAGCACTCGCTTTCCTCTAGCTAAGGTTAAGCAGCATCGAGTGTGGTTACCAGTTGGATGGGTGACCATTTGCCTGCATTGGCTTCAGTACAGTCCCCCAGTCCACCCAGATGTAAATCCATACCTGTCCTCTTCAGGGTCAGGGAAGGTAAAGCAGCGAGGGAAAGGAGATGGGCGCCGCCCTCAATATGCTGGCCCCCTAGAGAAGCTGAGGTCTCTGATGCCTCGCTCCCCTTCGATCACATAGGTTACTGGACACCTTTACCTTATTATTATTTTTTTTTTTGTTGTTAACCCTTTTCACTTTGTATTATATTGTATGATATTGCGCTATATCATGTTGGAATTTTTAGCGATGTGTTAGAGTGTCGTGTCGTGTCGTGTCGTGTCGTGTCGTGTCGTGTAGTGTAGTGTAGTGTAGTGTAGTGTAGTGTAGTGTAGTGTAGTGTAGTGTAGTGTAGTGTAGTGTAGTGTAGTGTCGTGTAGTGTCGTGTAGTGTCGTGTACTGTAGTGTACTGTAGTGTGGTGTGGTGTGCTGTGCTCTGCTCTGCTATGCTGTGGTGTGCTGTGGTGTGGTGTGCTGTGGTTTGCTGTGGTGTGCTGTGGTGTGGTGTGCTATGCTGTGGTGTGCTGTGGTGTGCTGTGGTGTGGTGTGCTGTGGAGTGCTGTGTGCTGTGTGCTGTGGTGTGCTGTGGTGTGCAGTGTGCTGTGCTGTGGTGTGCTGTGGTGTGCTGTGTGCTGTGCTGTGGTGTGGTTTGGTGTGCTGTGGTGTGCTGTGGTGTGCTGTGTGCTGTGTGCTGTTGTGTGCTGTGGTGTGCTGTGTGCTGTTGTGTGCTGTGGTGTGCTGTGTGCTGTGTGGTGTGGTGTGCTGTGTGCTGTGGTGTGCTGTGGTGTGCTGTGCTGTGGTGTGCTGTGTGCTGTGTGCTGTGGTGTGCTGTGTGCAGTGGTGTGCTTGTGGTGTGCTGTGGTGTGCTGTGTGCTGTGTGCTGTGGTGTGCTGTGTGCAGTGGTGTGCTGTGGTGTGCTGTGTACTGTGTGCTGTGGTGTGCTGTGTGCTGTGGTGTGCTGTGTACTGTGTACTGTGTACTGTGGTGTGTTGTGTGCTGTGGTGTGCTGTGCTGTGGTGTGCTATGGTGTGCTGTGTGCTGTGCTGTGCTGTGCTTTGGTGTGCTGTGTGCTGTGGTGTGGTGTGCTTTGGTGTGCTGTGTGCTGTGGTGTGCTGTGGTGTGCTGTGGTGTGCTGTGTGCTGTGGTGTGCTGTTGTGTGCTGTGGTGTGCTGTGTGCTGTGGTGTGCTGTTGTGTGCTGTGGTGTGCTGTGTGTGTGCTGTGTGCTGTGGTTGTGGTGTTGTGTGCTGTGGTGTGCTGTGTACTGTGGTGTGCTGTGTGCTGTTGTGTGCTGTGGTGTGCTGTGGTGTGCTGTGGTGTTCTGTGGTGTGCTGAGGTGCTGTGGTATGGTGTGGTGTGCTGTGGTGTGCTGTTGTGTGCTTGTGGTGTGCTGTGTGTTGTGGTGTGCTGTGTGCTGTTGTGTGCTGTGGTGTTCTGTGGTGTTCTGTGGTGTTCTGTGGTGTGCTGAGGTGCTGTGGTGTGGTGTGCTGTGGTGTGCTGCGGTGTGCTGTGTGCTGTGGTGTGTGTGTGTTGTGGTGTGCTGTGGTGTGCTGTGTGTGGTGTGCTGTGGTGTGCTGTGGTGTGGTGTGATGTGGTGTTATGTGGTGTGCTGTGTGCTGTGGTTTGCTGTGGTGTGGTGTGTGCTGTGGTGTGGTGTGTGCTGTGGTGTGCTGTGTGGTGTGCTGTGGTATGCTGGGGTGTGCTTTGTGCAGTGGTGTGCTGTGTACTGTGTGCTGTGGTGTGCGTTGTGCTGTACTATGCTGTGGTGTGCTGTGGTGTGCTGTAGTGTAGTGTGGTGTGCTGTGTACTGTGTCCTGTGGTGTGCTGTGTGCAGTGGTGTGCTGTGGTGTTCTGTGTGCTGTGGTGTGCTGTGGTGTGCTGTGTACTGCGTGCTGTTGTGTGCTGTGTGCTGCGGTGTGCTGTGTACTGTGGTGTGCTGTGTGCTGTGGTGTGCTGTGATGTGCTGTGTACTGCGTGCTGTGGCGTGCTGTGTGCTGTGGTGTGCTGTGTACTGTGGTGTGCTGTGTCTGTGGTGTGCTGTGGTGTGCTGTGGTGTGCTGTGTACTGCGTGCTGTGTTGTGATGTGTGCTGTGGTGTGCTGTGGTGTGCTGTGCTGTGTGCTGTGATGTGCTGTGTCCTGTGGTGTGCTGTGCTGTGATGTGCTGTAGTGTGGTGTGGTGTGGTGTGGTGTGGTGTGCTGTGGTGCTGTGGTATGCTGTGGTGTGCTGTGTGGTTTGCTGTGTGCTATGGTGTGCTGTGGTGTGCTGTGGTATGCTGTGGTGTGCTGTGGTGCTGTGGTATGCTGTGGTGTGCTGTGTGGTTTGCTGTGTGCTGTGGTGTGCTGTGGTGAGGTGGGTGGTGTTGCTGTGTGCTGTGGTGTGCTGTGTGCTGTGATGTGGTGAGGTGTGCTGTGCTGTGTGGTGTTGTGTTCTGTGGTTTGCTGTGGTTTCTGTGGTGTGGTGTTTGGTGTGCTGTATTCTGTGGTGTGCTGTGTGATGTGGTGTGGTGTGCTGTGCTGTGCTGTGGTTTGCTGTTGTCTGTGGTGTGGTGTGTGGTGTGCTGTGTGGTGTGGTGTGGTATGGTGTGGTGTGCTCTGTTGTGTGGTGTGTTGTGCTGTTTGCTGTGGTGCTGTGGTGCTGTGGTATGCTGTGGTGTGCTGTGTGGTGTGGTGTGCTGTGTGGTGTGGTGTGTTGTGGTCTGTGGTGTGGTGTGATATGGTGTGGTGTGCTGTGTGCTGTGGTGTGCTGTGTGCTGTGGTGTGGTGTGCTGTGGTGTGGTGTGCTGTGGTGTGCTGTGTTTCTGTGGTGTTTTGTGTGCTGTGGTGTGCTGTGGTGTGGTGTGCTGTGGTGTGCTGTGGTGTTTTGTGTGGTGTAGTGTGCTGTGTGGTGTGCTCTGGTTTTCCTTTGTTGTGTGGTGTGCTGGTGTGCTGTGTGCTGTGTGCTGTTTTCTGTGGTGTGCTGTGGTGTGCTGTGGTGGTGCTGTGGTGTGCTGTGGTGTGCTGTGGTGTGCTGTGGTGTTTTGTGTGCTGTGGTGTGCTGTGTGGTGTGGTGTGCTGTGTGCTGTGGTGTGCTGTGGTGTGCTGTGGTGTGCTGTGTGCTGTGATGTGCTTTGGTGTGCTGTGTGATGTGGTGTGCTGTGTGGTGTGGTGTGGTGTGCTGTGTTGTGTGGTGTTCTGTGTGCTGTGGTGTGCTGTGTGCTGTTGTGTGCTTTGGTGTGCTGTGCTGCTGTGGTGTGCTGTGCTGTTGTGGTGTGCTATGTGGTGTGTTGTGCTGTGGTGTTCTGTGGTGTGCTGAGGTGCTGTGGTGTGCTGTGTGCTGTTTTGTGCTGTGTGCTGTGTTGTGCTGTGGTGTGCTCTGTGCTGTTGTGTGCTGTGGTGTGCCTTGTGGTGTGCTGAGGTGCTGTGGTGTGCTGTGCTGTGGTGCTGTAGTGTGCTATGTGGTGTAGTGTGCTGTGGTGTGCTGTGTGGTGTTGTGTGCTGAGGTGCTGTTGTGTGCTGTGTGGTCTGGTGTGCTGTGATGTGCTGTAGTGTGCTGTGCTGGTGTGCTGTGGTGTGCTGTGTGGTGTGGTGTGGTGTGCTGTGGTGTAGTGTGTGGTGTGCTCTGTGATGAGGTGTGTGTGCTGTGGTGTGCTGTGGGGTGCTCTGTTCTGTGGTGTGCTGTGGTGTGCTGTGTGCTGTGGTGTTCTTTGGTGTGCTGTGTGCTGTGGTGTTCTTTGGTGTGCTGTGTGCTGTGGTGTGTTGCGGTGTGCTGTTGTGTGCTGTGGTGTGCTGTGGTGTGATGTGGTATGCTGTGGTGTGCTGTGGTGTGATGTGGTATGCTGTGGTGTGTGGTGTGTGGTGTGCTGTGTGTTGTGGTGTGCTGTGGTGTGCTGTGGTGTGCTGTAGTGTAGTGTAGTGTAGTGTAGTGTAGTGTAGTGTAGTGTAGTGTAGTGTAGTGTAGTGTAATGTAGTGTAGTGTAGTGTAGTGTAGTGTCGTGTCGTGTCGTGTCGTGTCGTGTCGTGTAGTGTAGTGTAGTGTAGTGTAGTGTAGTGTAGTGTAGTGTAGTGTAGTGTAATATAGTGTAGTGTAGTGTAGTGTAGTGTCGTGTAGTGTAATGTAGTGTAGTGTCGTGTCGTGTAATGTAGTGTAATGTAGTGTAGTGTAGTGTAGTGTAGTGTAGTGTAGTGTAGTGTAGTGTAGTGCAGAGTAGTGTCGTGTAGTGTAGTGTAGTGTAGTATAGTGTAGTGTAGTGTAGTGTAGTGTATGTGTGTAGTGTAGTGTAGTGTAGTGTAGTGTAGTGTAGTGTAGTGTAGTGTCCTGTGTTGTGGTGTGCTGTGTTTTAGTGTGTTGTAGTATAGTGTAGTGTAGTATAGTGTAGTGTAGTGTTGTATACTTTCGTGTAGTGTAGTGGAGTTAAGTGCTGTGTAGCATACTGTAGTGTAGCATAGTGTCGTGTCGTGTCGTATCGTATCGATTCGTGTCGTGTGTTTTGAGTTATGGTAATATTATGGTGTTCGCTGCTGTGTAGTGAAGTGTAGTGTAGTATGGTGCAGTGAAGTGTCGAGAAATGTACTGTAGTGTAGCTTAGTGTAGTGAATCTCTCTCTGACTCTCTCTCTCTCTCTATCTCTCTCTCTATATCTCTCTCTCTCTCACACATACACACACAACACAACACACACACCACACCACAACAAAATCTCCCCCCTAGCCCCCATTCCCACCCCACCCCCCCCCACCCCTCGAACTTCACACACACACACTGCTTTGCAAGAGCTTCCTTATACAGTCAGACCCAATCAATGAAAATACCCCCCCCCCCCCCCCCAAAAAAAAAAAAAAAAAA
>JASPKP010001598.1:0-10000 GCA_030674155.1 Stramonita haemastoma | reverse complement strand
ACACAACACATACAACGCACACACACACACACACACGAACGCACACACACACACACACACACACACACACACACACACACACACACACACACACACACACCACACACACACACAACACCACACCACACACATCAAACACACACAACACACACACAAACACACACAACACACACACACACACACACACACACACACACACACACACACACACACATATATTATATATATATATTATATATATATATATATATATATATATATATATATATATATATATATATATATATATATATATAAAAGAGACCCTAAGTAACATAAAAGGTTCTTCCTATCCTTCAGAAAAGTGTCATTTTCGTAATCACCAAATAAAGCACCATAAAACAAAATTAATAACAGCTGAACATCTCTACTGAGTTAGACAAGACAAAAAAACCCAACAAAAATAACCAAAGAAAACCCCAACACAAAACAAAGCAACCCCGCCCCCCACACTACACTACACTACACTACACTACACTACCAACTACACTACACTACACTACACTACACTACACTACACTACACTACACTACACTACACTACACTACACTACACTACACACACACACACACACACACACACACACACACACACACACACACACACACACACACACACATACTAACACACACTACACACACACACACACACACTAACACTAACACACACTACACACTACACACACACACACACACACACAACACACACACACACACACACACACACACACACACACACACACACACACACCACACACACTACACTAACACTAACACAACACTAACACTAACACTAACACTAACACACACTACACACACACACATCACCTTTTTTGCAGCCCGACACCTTTGTTTTTTCAGAGGAAAACTTCATGCAATAGCAGCTACTTATCAACAATGGAACGGTATAATCATTAGAACAGCGTCTGAACAAAGTCTTTGGCATTGATGGTCATCGAGCCGTCTTTTCCTCAGCCACTTTTCTCTGTTCATTCTTCTCAAACCTTTGCTTTCTTTCACATGCTGAAAGACAGGTTTGCTTGCTTAGAAAAGGCAGTCACTAAAAGTATCACTTAAAGTGGAAAAAAAACGTCAAAATTGAAAACTTGAAGGCAGTCACACATTGTTCTTAGAAAGGAAGGTAGCATTTTTTTCTTTCTTTCTTTTCTTTTTTTTTTCTTTTCTTATTCTTTTATATCGAAAATAATGAATTGAGCACTCATGTGCTTTTTTCATCCAGTCCCCGTGTGTGTGCAGTTTTGTAAATATTCTCATCTGTTCCTCACCGGCACACAATGGCCTGCTCTTACGAAAAGCGGAACAGGATTTAACGTGTGTGCAAGATGTTCTGCGTGCATTCACACACGGGGCCTCGGTTTACAGTCTCATCCGAAAGACTGTTGGGGAGAGCGGAGTCAGCACTGATGTTAACTCCAGGGGAAATATCCCCTCGACCGGGAATCGAACTTGGGTCGTCAAATGACCAGCGCAATGTTCTGACCACTAGGCTATTCTGCTCCTTGCCTATAAAAGGTAGACTGCGGACTGGACACAGGGACTGGATACTTAAAGTATCACCTTAAGTGGAAAGACGTTAAAATTGAAAACTTGAAGGCAGTCACACATTGCTCAGATTAGAAAGGAAGGTAGCAGGATGGTTAAGACCTTCAGCTGCCTAACAGATTACACATTGAATGAAGTTCTGGGTTCGATTCGCAGCATGAGTCTTTTTTTTTTTTTCCTCTCTAGTGTTGAGGAGAAAATCGAACTGAATGTACAAATCCTTTCGGACGAGACTGTAAACCGAGACCCCGTATGATGAATTGCACGCAGAACATCGTGTTGCGCATGCTAAATCCTGTTCCACTCTTTGGTAGAGTAGGCCATTTCGTGGTCGTAGGAACGGATGGCAAAATAAAACAACAACAACGACAACAACAACAACAAAAAAACCGCATGCACACAGGTGTTGTGTTTAGACACCATGCCCGAAGTTGGAATTCAGGTACCTAAACTGGGGGGGGGGGGGGGGGGGGTGGTTGCATAGACACAAATTTCACCATTGTTGACCATCCAAACTCTAGGCGAGGAATTGTGAAAAAAAAAGCCAATATTGTTCTGTGCTCTCATTAATGTAAGTATGCGGGCACAATATACACTCAGAAATTAGCTCATAATTATATTGTTGTTTCAAACATGTACATGTACGCACGCTCCCCTTAAAAGTCCTTCAGGTGAGTCTATAAACCGAGGTCCCATGTGCGAACTCACGCATAACATCTTGCGCACACGTTAAAAAACCCGTTCAGCTTTTTGAAAGAGTAGGCCATTGTGTGCTGGTGGGTATGGATGACAAATTTTACAAAAATGCATACACACGGGGGCTGGTTGTAAAAAAGCACACGAGTGCTTATTCCATTATACTCGAAATGAAAGAATAAGAAATGAATAAAAACGGGGACACAGACACAGAGAGGCAGGCAGGCAGGCAGACAGGCAGATAGACACCTCATTCTACACACATACATACACACACACACACACACACACACACACACACACACACACACACACACACACACACACACACACACACCACACACACACACACACACGCACGCACACACACACACACACACACACGCACGCACACACACACACACACTCGCTCTCTCTCTACAACACACACACACACACACACCACTCTCTCTCTCTCTGTCCAACACACACACACACACACACACACACACACACACACACACACACACACACACAAACACACACACACACACACACACACACACACACACACACACACACACACACTAACAACACCCCCCCCCTCACAAACACACACACATACACACACACAAACTACCCCTGCCCCGCCCTTCACACACACACACACTATCCCCCCCCCGCCACCCCCCCCCCGCCACCCCCCCCCGCCACCCCCCCCCCCCCCGACACACACATACGTTGACAGTCCATTACTGTCAAAAAACAACAACAGCACAATACCACTCACTCCACGCTCGGCTGTCACTTTAGCAATAGACGCTGTCAAAGCATTGTCTGTCCCTCTTCCCCCCCTTCCCCCTCCCCCAACCCCCTCCTCCCCCACCCCCAGCACTTACTCCACTACTTTCTACTGGCATCTATCTATATCTACCTGTTTTGGGTTTCAGTACATCCACACTGAAGCCTGTCCTTTTGTGTGGTTCTCCATCACCATTTGAACCTCATCCTTATTTATTTTTTTGATTTTAATTTTAATTCTTTCATATCGAGGATAATGGAATAAGCATTCATATGCTTTTTTTCCCATCCAGTCTCCGTGTGTATGCAGTTTTGTAAATGTCATCTGTTCCCACCGGCACACGATGGCCTACTGTTACGAAAAGCGGAACAGGATTTAACGTGGGCGCAAGATGTTCTGCATGTGTTCGCACACACACGGGGGCCTCGGTTTATAGTCTCATCCGACTTAAAACAACAACCCACCCAGTCCCCCACTCACCTCCTCCTCATAAAGTGTAAATAAAAAAAAATGACAAAACAAAAGAAAATCAAAAATAGAGAAAAGAAAGAAAACATCATCAAGCAGAAGATATTGATGGCTCACAGGGGCCTTGCCCAACAGCTTAGTCGTTAGAACAATTTTTATTATTGTCAATATTATTATTATTATTATTATTATTATTATTATTATTATTATTATTATTATTATTATTATTATTATTATTATTATTATTATCCTCCTCCTCCTCATTCTTCTTCTTCTTATTGTTACTACTACTATTATTGTAACAGAGTGCAGATATTTGCTCTGCTGCGACTCCGAACAACTTCTTGGCAACGACAGCACGGTCAGACAGTGGGAATGTGGCCTCTGAAAAGAGGCTGCATAAATACTACATTTTACCCCTATGGACAAAGTGCATGCAGCAGACGGTTTTCAATCACTCCCCAACAATACAGAACATTGCATGCGCACAATTCACAGATGTGGATCTAAAGTAAGTTCCTACTGAACTCTCTACTAGGACTACTAAGCCAAGGCCCACAACAGTCCCTCACCCCAAAAGTCCTTGGGGTGAGACTATTAACCGAAGCCAGCCCGTGTGGGAATGCACACAGAACATCTTGGCACACCTTAAATCCTGTTCCGCTTTTCGTAAGAGTAGGCTATTGTGTGCCGGTAGGACCACATGACAAGATTTTCAAAACTGCATACACACGGGGACTGGATGTAAAAAAAACACATATGAGTGCTTATTCCATTATCCTCGATATAAAAGAATAAATAAATAATAAAATATACTAAAAATAGATCACCCATTTACTAGATAACCACACTCAACGCTGGATTAACCTCAGTTGGGAACGAGAGCTGTGACCATAGTAATTAACCTTAGCAGGGGTGAGGGAACACTAGAGCTGTGACCATATTGACCTTATGTAGAGGGACAGGAGTGCTGTGACCTTATTAACCTTAGCAGGGGTTAGGGAACACGAGTGCTGTGACCATATTGACCTTAGCAGGGGTTAGGGAACACGAGTGCTGTGACCATATTGACCTTAGGTAGAGGAACATAAGTGCTGTGATCATTGATCTATCTTTTCCCCATAATGGAGAGAGAGAGCACACAGTTGTCCTGTATAGCAAGACTTTTCAGACTTTAAAAGAGTTTTTTTTCACCCCCCTCCCTTCTTGTCACCCCCCTCCCATTTCGAGGTACATGTCTGATGTTTGACTATATTAAACAAAAAGAAAATGGTAAGGTAAAGGTGTTCCATAACCAATGTGGTCTAAGGGGGCAAGCCATCAGAGACCTTGGCTTCTCTAGGGGCCGGCGTATTGAGCGCAGCGCCCATCTCCTCTACCTCACTGCTTTACCTTCCCTGACCCTAAAGAGGACAGGTACCCATTTACAACTGAGTGAACTGGGGGACTGTACTGAAGCCAAGAGGCGCAAACGGTCACCAATCCACTTAGTAACCACCCTCGATACTGCTTAAGCTTGGTTGGGGGAAGGCAAGTGCCCAGATATAAAACTAAGCAGATATAATGGGCACCTTCTGACCGGGATAAAGACAAGATAATTATTTCAACACACAGCCATTGTTCATAGTAGGCTTTGGTATTTTATTTATTTATTTATTTATTCTTTTATTTCGAGGATAATGGAACAAGCACTCATGTGTTTTTCCAGTCCCCGTGTGTATGCAGTTTTGTAAATGCCATCTGGTCCCACCGGCACACGATGGCCTACTGTTACAGAAAAGCGGTACAGGATTTAATGTGTACGCAAGATGTTGTTCTGCGTGCGTTCGCACACGGGGCCTCGGTTTATAGTCTCATCCGAAAGACTGTTGGGGGGGAGTGGAGTCAGCACTGATGTTAACTCCAGAGGAAAAGTCCCCTCGACCAGGAATCGAATCGGGTCGCCAAATTGCGAGCACAATGTTCTGACCACTAGGCCTATATATATATATAGGCTATATCCCACTTTGCTTAAGTTGCCTGCACAGCTTTTGGACTGGGGCCAGACAACCCTTAGGCCTACTACCCCCCCCCCCCCTAAACTAAGCAGTCCCTGTGTTGCCTTTGGGTAAACCAAAACAAATCAGTCAATGTGAATATCGACAGTTTTTGTTCCTTCCCCAGTAAGCTGGTTGGGGTGTATTGTTTGCCAAGTGAAAGAATTTGGATGTAGGCCAAGTGTCTTATTCATTTATTCAGCTCTTAGTTTTACTATTTCGTTGTCAGTCTGTCTGTCTCTTTCTCTACATGATGGTTGCAGTTGTTTGGTGGGGGTTTTTACGGTAAAAAGCCACGAGTGTTGCTGTTGTCATCCATTGCTGTTGTGAATTATTTTTTTTCCCATTTTTTAACACCAAACTGTTTGTTATCTTTTTGGAAAACTTTCTTTTAGGGCTGGGGAGTTGAGGTGGGGGAGGGGGATAATCGAGATGATAGTTTAGGTGGAAGGAAATGGCTGGCGTCCTCGAATGATCTGATTAAATGACGCTCCACCACGAAACGAGTCGCTGAGCACCCAACCCACTTTTCCGCTAGGAGCCATTTTAGGAAAGTGGGGGTGAGGTTATCGATTTGAGATTTTGATTAATTATAAAACTGTATCACTTATTCTACCCTGTAGTGAAATATCAGGGCATGATTTTGTTTCCTTTTCTCTTTAAACGTGTTTTGAAAATAGCCAAGCCTTCATTCTGACCACCTATAGGATGCTAAACTTGTCCATTTCTCATTTTGTCATTTCCTGCAGTCTATCATTTCAACTCGAAATAACATTTCATAGAATTGTTCGATTTTCAATCTGTTTTTAGTATTATATAGCCATTTCATTGAAGATTAATAACCTGTCAATAAACTAAATATTGATCTCTGGTGCAATGTGACTCCTTATGTGGTGGAGCGTCGTTTTTTATTTTAGTTGTCTTGGAGGGCAGGAATAGTGATGATCAATGGTCATTCAGTGCATCTATTGTTGTCAGTTGATGGCGTCTGATGTTTGTATGGATAAGCATTGTTCAATTAAGTTTGAACTTGATGTAGATGTGGATTCCAGCTTTAGATTTAAAGGGGATAAAAGCCCTGATACATATCTTTTGTAGTCTGTCGGGATATCAACGTCGAAGAATGAAAGGACAGGATATATAAAAAAAATAAAACGATGATTGTACGAATGGAAAAGCGACTTTTTTAATGACAGAACTGATGGTCTGGACTAGAGTGACTGCTAGGGGGAGGGGGGGTATTGTGGGGGGGGGGGGGGGGGGGGCAGTAGACTTGTTTCCCGGCCTGTCGATGAGAAACATCTGGTCTCTGTCTCTATCTATCTATCTATCTATCTATCTATCTATCTATCTATCTATCTATCTATCTATCTATCTATCTATCTATCTATCTATCTATCTATCTATCTATCTATCTATCATCCCTTAGTCTGGCGATCGTGGGGGCACCCATGAAGACTTGACAACCAGTTCCCTCCATACCTCTCTCTGTTCTGCCTTTCTCAAGTTTTGTGGAGTTCTAGGCCTGTCCATTCGCTGATGTTGTCCTCCCATCTCTTCTTTGGTCTGCCTCTTTTTCTTCCTCCTTGGACAGTGCCTTGCAGTATTGTTTTTGCAAGTCCTTTTGATCTTGTGACATACCGTATCATTTAAGTTTACGCTTCTTTATGACTGATAGAATATTTTCGTAGGGACCAATGGTTTGCTGGATTCATCTGGTGCATGTCGCAAAAACAGTCATCTCTTTCTGCTTCTGTCGCCTGCCCCATGTTCGGATCGGTGGTCAATTTTGTCATCCGTTCCCACCGGCACACAATGGCTTTACTCTTCCGAATAGCGGAACGGGTTTTAACGTGCGCGCAAGATGTTCTGCGTGCACTCGCACACGCAACCTTGTTTATAGTCTCATCCGAGGGAATTTTTTGGGGGAAGTAGAGATGGCACAGATGTTAACTCCAGAAAGAAAAAATCGAACCCGGGTCAGCAGATACACGAGCGCATCAGTCTAACCACCAGGCTATTCTGTCCCGTTATGCACTTAAAGTTGACTTGAAAGGTCGTAAAAAAATTCCCTACTCTGAAGTCCCCAGTTACCGCTGCGGAGATTCAAACCCCGGCTTCATGGACCCACGGGTTTGAAATCAAACGGTTAGAAACCACTCGGCCATAGCGTCTGTTGGTCAAATACAATATTCTTAGTGTTTTAACTGATAGTCCAGCCGACCGTGAGGGTCATACCAGGGCGGGATATAGCCCAGTGGTCAGAACATTGCGCTCGCAATTTGACCACCCGGGTTCGATTCCCGATTCGAGGGGATTTTTCTTCTGGAGTTAACATCAGTGCTGACTCCACTCTTCCCAAAAGTCTTTTGGGTGAGACTATAAACCGAGGTCTCGTGTGCGAACGCACGCAGAACATCTTGAGCACACGTTAAATCCTGTTCCGCTTTTCGTAAGAGTAGGTCATCGTGTGCCTGTGAGGAACAGATGAAATTTACAAAACTGCATACACACGGGGGGCTGGATGTAAAAAAAAAAGCCTATGAGTGCTTATTTCATTATCCTCGATACATAAGAATAAATAAAAATAATATACAGAAGCAGAAAAGGAAGACTAAAAGAAGAAGCAGGGGTAGGGATAGCTCAGTGGTTAGAGCACTCGCTTTCCCAAAGTCACATTTAAGCAGCTTTGAGCGTGGTTACTAGTTGGATGGGTGACTGTTTGCGCGCCTTGGCTTTAGGACAGTCCCCCAGTTCACCCAGCTGTAAATTTGTACCTGCCCTCTTCAGGGTCAGGGAAGGTAAAGCGGCGAGGGAGAGGAGATGGGTGCTGCCCTCAATATGTTGGCCTTTAGAGAAGCTGAGGTCTCTGATGCCTCACTCCCCTACGACCACATAGGTTTTGAGACACCTTTACTTTTTTTAAGAGAAAAAGTGTGAGGGTTAGGAGAGGAGGAGAGAGAGGAGAAGGAAAAGGAGGAGGAAAAGGACGAGAAAGAAGAGGAGGAAGAAACAGAGGAAGAGGAGAAGAAAGAGAAAGAGGAAGAGGAGGAGGAGTATGAAAAGGAGGATGAAGAGGAAGAGAAAAAAGAAGAGAAAGAGGAAACAGAGAAGGAGGAGAAGGAAGAGAAAAAAAGAGGAAGAGAAGGAGGGGGAGGAGAGGAGAAGAAAAAAGAGAAGAACAGCCCCCCCCCCCCCCCTTGTTAAAAACAGAAATCAATCTTACAGTCTGTTTTTCGCCTTATATCAAAACGGTAACGACAAGTAACACAACGTGACTAGCAATCTGGCCAGCTACGAAATGGGTTAAAAAACAACACAACAAACTTTATAAACACACTGTAAACGTTTTGGGCAAGTGGCAACTCCCCTCACCCTCCCCCCTTACTCCCTACCCTTACCCCCCTCCCCCCCCTTCCCCAGCATAATCCCTATGACTTCAAAGGGCGGTGTAGGCCTGTCACAAGCTTCCGGTTCCGCCATTGTGGCATGAATATTCCACAGCAATAGTGATGCTCCACCACATAAGGAGTCGCATTGCACCAGAGGTCAATTTTTAGTTATTGACACGCTATTAATCTGCAATAAAAAGGATATACAATACAAAAATCATTGAAAATCGGACATTCTGTGCAAAATTATTACAAATTGAAATGATAGACTGCAGGATGTGACAAAATGAGAAAACGGGCAAGTTCATTTTCGTAAACAGGTTGTCAGAATGAGGGCTTTGGGTATTTTCAAAACCCATTTAAAAGCAAAAGGAATAAAAAAAATATGCCTTGATATTTCTTTACAAGGTAGAATAACCGATATGGTTTAATAATCAATCAAAATCTCAAAATTGACAACTTGACCCCAACCTGCCTTTAATGGCTCCTAGCGCAAAATTGGGTAATGTTGCTAAGCGACTCATTTCGTGTGGCGGAGGTCACTTATAAATCGCCTTCTTAAATACAGCTCTAGATTCAGTTTCGCTTCCAGGCCTTTGCCAATACTATTCTGTGGTGGCAATAACGATAGTAATAATATCTGCATTTCGAACGCAGCTTTGGTGGTGGAGGTGGTGGAGGTGGTTGAGGGGGGTGTGTGAGGGAGGTAGGGAAAAACTGGTGAACTAGTACGAGGAACTATAATATTAAAAAAATCGATACTGATGGTGCTGACACTGTCTGCGAATTTTTGTGTGTCTGGATGAGTGTGGCGGGGCCTGGTCACACAGTATAAAGGATGGAGGGAATGCAACCAGGTTGGACTGGATTGGAATCGAATACGTATGTGATGTTTGTGTCTTGATCTATTTCGTTTGTAGGTATCTAACAATCTACTAGAGGTGGAAAAAAAACCCAACAACATACAGGATGCTGTCTATCTATACTAATTTTTTGTTTGGAGTCTTTTACTATGGAACCGTCCTA
>JASPKP010001597.1:25000-27608 GCA_030674155.1 Stramonita haemastoma | reverse complement strand
TAAATTTTAATAATAATAATAATAACAACAACAACAACAACAAACAACAACAAACAACAATAATAATAATAATAATAATAATAATAATTAATAATATAATAATAATAATTATAATAATAATAATTATAATAAATAATTTAATAATACCAATAACAATAGAATCGTTATCATTATTATCATTATTAGTAGTGTCGTAGTAGTAATAGCAGCAGCAGCTGCAGTGTAGTAGTAGTAGTAGTAGTTGTAGTAGTAGTTGTAGTAGTAGTAGTAGTAGAAGTAGTATTTAGTAGTAGTAGTAGAGTAGCAGTAGTTAGTAGTAGTAGTAGTTTAGAAGTAGTAGTAGTTAGTAGTAGTTAGAAAGTAGTAGTAGTAGTAGTAGTAGTGTAGTAGTTGTAGTAGTAGTAGTAGTGTAGCAGTAGTTTTAGTAGTGTGTGTAGTAGTAGTAGGTGTAGTATGTAGTAGTAGTAGTAGTTAGTAGTAGTAGTAGTTGTAGTAGTTAGAAGTAGCAGTACTAGTAGTAGTAGTAGTAGTAGTAGTAGTAGTAGAAGTAGCAGTAGCAGTAGTAGTATTTAGTAGTAGTAGTAGTAGTAGTAGTAGTAGTAGTAGTAGTAGAAGTAGCAGTAGTAGTAGTAGTAGTAGTAGTAGTAGTATTTAGTAGTAGTATTTAGTAGTAGTAGAAGTAGCAGTACTTGTAGTAGTAGTTGTAGTAGTAGTAGTAGTAGTAGTAGTAGTAGTGTAGTAGTAGTGTAGAAGTAGCAGTACTAGTAGTATAAGTTGTAGTAGTAGTAGTATTTAGTAGTAGTAGAAGTGCAGTAGCAGTAGTAATCCAATCCAATCCAATCCAACCTTTGTTGCTTATAGCCCCGCTGACCACACAGGCCACATCAGGGCTGTAACCATGTCAAATTTTAAATCAAATTAATTAAAACTGTGCAAACTATATACAGATTATAGCAGGGTATAAAAACCAACTTACTGTCCTTGCTTGTATCGACACCTGGTCAACCATAAGGGTCAGCCCAGGACGGGCACCGCGTTGTGGGGAAAAACCCACATCAACCACACATAAAATAAGATAAACCCCAAACCAGATTCCTTAAAACTAACCTTGTTTAAAGTGACCAACTATACCACTTTCACTCACATCAAGATGGAAAAAGCCAGAATCTCTCAGGAAGCTAAAAAATGGTGTCCGGTGGAATTTTCACGATAATAAAAAGGATCTTCAGTGAGTCTGCAGTAAAATGTTTGCACAAACTAGTAAGTTTATCCTGGACATCTCGACACTCGAGAAGCAGATGCTTGATAGTAACTCGCTCACAAGTGACACACTATGGGGTTCCCTCGCCTTTCAGCAAAATAGTGTAGTAGTGTAGTAGTTGTAGTGTAGTAGTAGTTGTAGTAGTGTAGTAGTGTGTAGTAGTAGTAGTAGTAGTAGTAGTTGTAGTAAAAATGAGCAGTTGTTTTTTTAAAATTTTTTTTTTTTATACCACTTATGTCACAGAGATTTCTCTGCGTGAAATTCGGGCTGCTCTTCCCGGGGAGAGCGCGTCGCCACAAGTGCAGCGCCTACCCATTCTTAGTATTATTTTCTGTCTGCAGCTGTATTTGTTTCCCTATCAGAGTGGCTTTATTCGACAGAATTCTGGCAGGGACAACCCCTTGTTGCCGTGGGTTCTTTTACGTGCGCTAAATAATAATGTGTAACACACGGGACCTCGGCTTATCGTCTCATCCGAAAGACTAGCGCCCAGAACACCACTCAGGGTCTAATGGATGGGGGGAAAAAGTTTTGGGCCCAAACGGGATACGAACCACCGCACGCTCCGACCCGGACTTTTCGCTTTCTAGGCAAGGTGTGTTACCACCTAGACCACCGATCCACCAAATCATTGTAATCATGAAGTAATCATAGAAGAAGTTGTAGCGGTAGCAGTTGTTGAAAGAGTATGAGGAGGAGCAGCAATGCGTGCGCGCGTATGTGTGTGTGTGTATGTGTGTGTGTGTGTGCGTGCGTGTGTGTATGTGTGTGTGTATGTGTGTGTGTGCACGCGCGCAAGCACGTGCGTGTGTGTGTGTATATGTGTGTGTGTTGTATGTGTGTGTGTGTGCGCGCGCGCGCGTAAGCACGTGTGTGTGTGTATTGTGAATTTTGTTTTTTGAATGTTTGAATAAACATTCGACGGATGTCATAGCTGAGTGTTTATTAAGACCGTTTAATTTAAGGTTGGGGATGTAAAATCTCCCAGGTTAACTTTAACAGCAGACCTTCCCGTGCCTTCATTCCCTTCGTGTTGTGTTGTGTCATGGGTGTGTGTGTGTGTGTGTGTGTGTGTGTGTGTGTGTGTGCGTGCGTGCGTGCGTGCGTGCGTGCGTGCGTGCGTGCGTGCGTGCGTGCGTGTGTGTGTGTGTGTTGTGTTGTGTTGTGTTGTGTTGTGTTGTGTGTGTGTGTGTGTGTTGTGTTGTGTGTGTTGTGTTGTGTTGTGTTGTGTTGTGTTGTGTTGTGTTGTGTGTGTGTGTGTGTACATACATACACATGCAGATGTGATCAAATAATTATGTACATTCTGTGGGCTACAGAAACACCAACATACCTAGCTTACATCCC
>JASPKP010001597.1:0-7500 GCA_030674155.1 Stramonita haemastoma | reverse complement strand
AATAAGTAATTATCATCACAAATGTACGTTACGTTTCTGTTGTGAACAAGAGCCATCTTTGATTTGTCACAAGTCCTAATACCACTTTTTGTGAAGAGATGTAAAATTGAACACCACCACAAGTCCTAAAACATTTTTCATAATCTTTAAAAAGACAATAATGTTTGACATAAAAAGAATACTTTAGATTCCAAAGAAAAACTTTAAAAGAAAGAGTGAAAACGGTTTCTTTGACACGAAATGAATACTTTCAAATTCATGAGAAAAATAACTACAATGGTAAAATTTGTTATTATCCTGAAGAAACCATTTCCACTTGAAAAGAAAAAAAAATCTCAAAATGTCATTTTTTTTTTAAAGCTTTGACAAAGTAACTCTGTCATATAAAAAAACGCACCCTATTTTTGTATTAAAAAGGTAATCGTTAAAAAAAGCATAATTTATGGTCACAGAGAGAATAATATGACAAACGGAACAAAAAAGTTCTTGTACAGAGAGAATTGAAAAAGCCACATTTTTTCTGAACTAAAATAGAGTTAGGCATTATCATGCAAAAAGTCACTGTGGCCATAAAAAGAATACAGGGTAAAAGTAATCTAAACGGGAATTGTTGAGGAAAAATCGTCAAAAATCGGCCATTTGTCAGTAGAACGTTCCCACTCTGTCACATACAAACCTCTGACAAACCTGGCATTCACTGACAGATGTGAAACTGAACAGGAATATTTATTGTCATTTTATTTTATCACATTCTAACCATGGCCCAGGCCAAAAGGCTGTGTCAGTTATTCATTGCAAGCAAAAAAAAAAGAAAAAAAAAAAGCCCAAGCCTACATTGAAAATGTTGTGCATGTGTGGTTTGGTCACGTCACACGTCACACGTCACGTGTCACACTTCTCTTGCCCAAGACTATTTTGCGAGGGGATACTTGACGCAGGGACAGACAGATTGGAAGAACTGGATGAAGAACGTTGAAGATGGGCCGGCTTTTGTGAAAGGCTGAAGAAGACAGACAGATCATCCTGCAGAACACTGCTGACCATCTCTCAAGAGAGGAGAGAGAGAGAGGAGGAGAGAGGAGAGAGAGGGAGAGAGAGAGAGAGAGATAGAGAGAGGAGAGAGAGAGAGTGGAGAAGAGAGAGAGAGGAGAGAGAAAGAGAGAGAGAGAGAGAGAGAGGAGAGAGAGAGAAGGAGGGAGGGAAAGGCAAGGCAAGGCAAGGCAAGCCAAGGCAAGGCAAGGCGAGGCGAGGCAAGACCCAAAAAAATTATATCAATATAAAAATAGGTATTACCATAGCGTAATAAGCACTTTGATCTTAGCCAAAAAGGCCCAGAATAGATAAACCTGATAATGATAATAATAATAATGATAATAATGATAATAATAATAATAATAATAATAATAAGAAGAAAGAAGAAGAAGAAGAGAGAAGAAGAAGAAGAAGAAGAAGAAGAAGAAGAAGAACAACAACAACAACAACAACAACAACAACAAAAATAAAATAATGATAACAATAATATTGATGATAATGATAATTTAAAAAAAGGGATTTATATAGCGCTGAATCTTGTAGAGTACAAAATCAAAGCACTTATACACAGAGACACACACACACACATACACACACGCGCGCGCGCGCGTGCGCACACCACACACACACACACACACACACACACGCGCACACACACACACACACACAACAACACACACACACACACACACACACACACACACACCACACACCACACACACAATAACTTCCCCCCGTCCCCTTTACACACACTCACATACACATTGATAAATTCCATCTATCTCCATACAGTTTTTTACTTAACTCAAAGAGTATTGAGCTAAATCTTTAAAAAAAACAAACAGAATTAAGCATCTTATGATTAAAAGCCAACGTGGCAACTTGGAACATCGGGAACATATTGATAAGTATATACCCGAAGTCAAAATGCGGCTACCTATATGGTGGTGGTTTGGGGGAGGGGGGGGGGGGGGCGGTGAAGTGGTAACCGGTTGCGCACCTTATTCTAGGGTAGTTTTTATTTATTCATTTATTTTATTTTATATTATTTATTTATTTTTGAGGAAAAAGTAGTAAGGAAAGACAAGTGCAGGTACCAATTTTCTCAATCATTTTGAAAATGACTTATCAAAGATTCAAATTAAAAAAAAATGAAATGAAAATAAATTCTAGGGAATAATGTCTTTCAGTGGCAGCATTGTAGGCATTTCTGTGTAAGAACCATGCCTTTGGCCTGACCTGACTCGAGTTTCGGCTCCTGGGATGAGCCTTCATCAGAGGGTCCCGGCGGTGATTGAAACTCCACCTGCTGTGGTACCTTACAGCAAGACACTTTTCAGAATTTAAAAGTGTCAATTGCATTCAGAGGAATATTTGATATTCCTGTGGCCTTTATTTATTTATTTATTTATTCATTTATTCTTTTATATCGAGGATAATGGAATAAGACTCATGGGCTTAAAATTTTTTTTTTTTTTACATCAAGTCCCCGTGTGTATGCAGTTTTGTAAATCTTGTTATCTGGAATAAGCAGTTTATTTAATATTGTTTTTTACAACTAGTCTCCATGTGTATGCAGCATTATAAATTGTTGTCAACCGTTTCCCATGACGAGCTCTAGCTGAGGAACAAACAAACAAAACAACCCAACCTAGTATAGCATGACGATTTTTTCTGTTCAGTACATAGACATTGATTGATACCAAAAAATAGGGTTTCTATTGGAGTGACGCGGTAATCAGAGATCGATACCGTTACGGCGGTTTTTTGCTTATTGATTCGTGATTCGGAGAATAAAATTTTTCAGTTTTGGTACGCTGAAAAAGTTTTTGCATACCTTTTGTTTCCAGTTTGTGGTTTTAAAAAAAAAGTTGTTAAGTCGGGGCATATAACGCTCTCTCCTCCCCTCTTTGTCTTTGTCTCTGTCTGGTCTTGTCTGTCCTTCCCCTTTTCTAACTCCCCCCCCTCCTCTCTCTCTCTCTTCTGTTCTCTCTGTCCTTCTCTCTGTCTTCTGTTGTTTCTTGTCGTTGTCTGTCTGTCTGTCTGTTCTGTTTGTCTTTCCTGCCTCTTTCGTTATTTTTGTTTATTATTGTTTTTTTTTTTGTTTAGTTATTTAAAAAAAAAACTTAATGTTATCCCTGTTGCCGGGCGGGAAATGGATGTAAAAAGGAAAATGATTTTGCTTATTCATTATCCTTGAAAATTTTAAGAATTTGATTTGAGTTTATGTCTGTCTGTCTTTCTGGGCTGTCTCTGCTTGTCTGTTGTCTGTCTGTCTGTCTCTGTCTGTTGGTTTTTGTCTGTTTCTCCGTCTCTGTCTCCGTCTCTCTGTGTCTGTGTCCCGTCTGTGTCTTTGCTCGTCTCTCTGCCGTCTCTGCCTGTGTCTCAGCTTGTCTCTTTGTCTGTTTTGTCTGTCAGTCGATTGTCTGTCTGTCTGTTTTTTTTGTCTGTCTGTTGTCCTCCCCCCCCCCTCTCTTTTCTCTGTGTGTTGGTTTTTCCCCGTTAGGTGTAATTGTAGTGCCTGGTCTTTTTTCTGTGCCTGTGCTTGGGAAAGTTCTGTTCAGATGGAGAGCAATGATTATTTACAAGCCATGTTAAAAATCAGACATTATCAGGGGATGTTATATAATAGAAGTATCGTAATTTCCAAATCACTTTAAAGATGAAAACATGTCTACTGATTAGCATTATCAGTTTATATTTTTCTCTGTAGACGGGTAACCCCCCCTTTTTTATAATAAACTTTTTGTCAGAGGTATCAATTGCAAGTGTGTTTTCCTTTGATCGTCAAGTTGTGAGGTGAAGTTAAGTAAAAGGATATTGAATGGATTTTAAAAGCTTAAAAACCTATTTTTTTTTTTCCTACCTCTAAAATCTGATTTTAAAAAAGCAAAGCAAAAGCTTCATTAAAATGTGGCAGTTTTTAAAACCCGTTGGGATAAAAAGGAACAAAAATTAGTACCGGCATTACACGTGGGGTACCGGGGTGCTGTCAGTATAAAGAACATCTCCACTTCGGAAATTCTGTGTATAATTCCCCTTTTCTATCCCTCTCTTTATTTCTGTTTGTTCTTTTTTTCCTTCATTTTTTCTCGAAAATTTTTTTTTTTTCCCCCGTTTTGGTCCATTTTTCCTCCCTTTTCCCCCCAAAAAAACCCTTAAACGGGTAAACAATTCCCCCTCACGCAAAATTGGTGTGCGGGGCCCCCGGCTTGTCGGGGTTTTTAAAACAGCAGACAACACATTTTCGTCATATAAATAGACCACAGTAGTCTCGTGTGGGGTTTTTGACGAAAAAAAAAAAAAGTTTGAAAAAGGGCCCCCTTCTTGTTCAGACCCCAGGACTTTGGGGTTTAAAGGGGGTTTTAATTTTCATTTTTTATACATCAAAGCAAACGAAAAACAGCAGTCGTTTTTTGTTTGAAAACCCAAAAAATTATTCTGTCCCGGACCCACGATGCTAAATTAGGGTCTTTATTGTCAGGGCGGATATTGGCTTTTTGTTTGCATGAAAGGGAAAAAAAGGGGGTTTTTCAGGATGTGGTGAAATGAAAAAACCTTTTTTAAAATTTTTTTATTTTTGGGGGTGTTTTTTAAAAGGGTTTGCATACATCAGGTATGTTTGTGTTTCGGGTTTTTGAGTATTCTTAAAAAAAAAAAGAAAAAAAGGGTTTTTAAAGGGTTCCCAAAACCTTTTTTTGGGGAGCGGGTGCAAGACCTCGTTTTTTCTAGGGTTCCCATTTTAAGGAGGCCCCCCCTTCTTCCCTCGCTGTTTCCCCCTTCCTGACCCTTCAGAGGGCAGGGAAGCCTACCCATTTACAGCGGGGAAAAAAGGGGGAATGTACTGAGCCAAGGTGCGCAAAGGGGGCACCCTTTTCACTTGGTAACCACGCTCATGCTGCTTAACCCCTTGCTTGAGGAAAAGGATTTCTTGACCACCGAGTTATCCCAAATTTTTTGTCATTTTTAAGGGGGTTTTTAAAAAAAACTTTTTCAAATGTCCCCCCTTTTAAAAGACCATTTTTTGTATTTTCTGATGTCGGGGGGAAAAAAATTTTTTTTTTTAAAAAAAATTTTTTTAAAACATTTACCTGGGGTAAAAAAAAGAAAAAAAACAACCCTTTTTTTTAAAAATGAGGGCTTCTCCATAAATTTTTAAAAATGCATTTTAAAAAAAAAAACAAACAACAACAAAAAAAAACAACCAACAACAAAAAAATTTTCCCCCCCCCATGAAATAAAAAAGCCATTAAATTTTATGGTTAAAAAAATCTCTTGCACGGGCAGCGTCAGAGGGGTTGGTTAAGAAGTCAAACTCAGCACCTAAATTTACGCCAATCAGAATAATTTAAAGTCAGGCGGATGTTTGGGCCCTTTTCGATTTACATTGATCAGGACGAAAGGATGGAAAGGGGGAGGGGGGAGGGGGTGGGGGGGGAGGGGGGGAGGGGGGGGGTGGGGGGGGGGGGAGGTGATGGTTTAAAAGGGGGTTTTTTTTTTTTTTTGGAAAGGGTTATGAAAGTTGTGTGTTGGGAAATCATTTTATTTTGGGGTTTTTTTTTTTTTTTGTCAGTGACTGGAACATTCAAAGAATTTTTTTTTTTTCCCCCATGTCTTTCTTGCATTTCACTACTTTTAAAAAAGGGTTTTGTGTTTTGCCTGCCTGTCGCTGCTGCCTCCCCTTTTCCTGCCCCCGCCTGCCTGCCCCGTCTGTCTGTCTGCCTGCCTTTCCTGCCCGCTGTCTGTTGTCTGTTTTGGGGGTTTTTGTTTTGGGTTTTTTTTTTGGTTTAAAAACCTGTTGTTGTCTGTCGTTTTTTCTGGGCTCTGTTTTGTTTTTTCCGGATTTTCTCTACCCCCCCCCCCCCCCTCTATTTGTCCCGCTCTGTCTCTGTCTCTTCTTTTCATTGTAAATGATTTTTGTAGTATTTTATGTATGTATGTATGTTTTTAGTATGTAGTATGTAGTATGTATGTAAGTATGTATGGTTATGTATGTGTATGATGGGTGTTAGTTTTATGTATGGTATGTATGTAAGTATGATTTGTTTTATGAAAAGTATGTAGTTGTGTTTTCGTGCGTGCGTGCGTCCCTTTTTGTTTTGTTTTTTTTTATTCGATTTTTTCTTTTTTTTCGAAGAAAAAAACTTTAAATTTTCCGCAAAAATTAGGGCCCCCCCCCCCCCCTCCCCTCCCCCCCCACCCCCCCCCTTCCCTTGCAGGGAAAACCCCCCCCTAACCTACCCATCCCCCAAAAAACTTTTCAGCAAAAGAAAAACCCCCCAAAAAAAAAAAACAACAACAAAAAAACAAGCAAGTAAGCAAAAAAAACAAACAAACAAAATTTTAAAAACCCAAAAAAACAAAAAAATGTGTAAACAGATTTTCTCTTTGCTTTTACCCCTCAGATGTTTTTTTGGGGGCAAAAAATAATGGCATTTATGTCCTTTCCAGCCCCCTCTCGTGGGCCACGTTGGTTGTAGGGGTATTTTTTTCCCCAAAATTTTTTTTTTCCCCAGGCGCTGAATAGCTTAAAATTTTGAAGGGATGTCCTCGTGTTGGTTTTTTTTTGTTTTTGTTTGTTTGTTTTTGTTTTTTTGTTTTTTTTTTTTAAACCACCCTTTTTCTTCAAAGCCCCGTTTATGATCGATGCCCCCCCCATAGTGTCAGTGTTTTCCCCCCGATTGATTTTTTTTCCCCCTATTGTTTAAGGAAAAAAAAAAAAGGGGGAAAGAGTGCAACAGGATAGTTAGGGGGGGTGGGGTGGGGGGTGGGGGGGGTGGGGGGAGGGGGTTTGGGGGGGGTTTTGGGGGGGAGGTGGTTTTGGGGGGGGGGGGGGGGGGGGGGGTCGAAAAGCTAAAATTTTCCATGGGAACCCCAGGTTAGCCGGAACCAAAAATTTTTTCTATTTATTATATCATAGGTTGAATTGAGTTTTTTTTGGGTTTTTTTTTTTTTTTTTTAAAACAAAGCTTTTATTTTTTTTAATATTTTTTTAAAAATATTTAAAATTTTAAAAATATTAATAATTTTATATATTATATATACAAAAATATAATATTTAATTTTATAAAAAAATTAATTTTTAAAAAAAAAAAAAATAAAAAATTTTTATATTATTAAAAAATTTTTTTTTTTTTTTTTTTTTTTGTATTGTTGCATTCTGCCAAATTGATTTCTTTTGTTTTGATCTTTGGTTTTTTTTTTGTTGGTTTTGTTTTTTTGTTTTAATATCTTTTTATCTTTTGTGATGCAGAGATTAAAGGGGATCAGAAAAAGGAATTCGGGAGGGGTTTGGGCCGTTTTAAAGGCAGGGCCGGAAAAAAAGCAAAATAAGGGGTTCAAACAAAGACAAGAAAAAAAAAGAAAAAAAAAAAAAAGGAAAAACGTAAATAATAAAACCCGAAAGTAAAAGTAAATTTTTTTAAAATGATTTTTAAAAAAAAGCAACACCCCAAAAACAAAAAAAAA
>JASPKP010000160.1:65000-70948 GCA_030674155.1 Stramonita haemastoma | reverse complement strand
CAATTATTTTTGAATACTTTTTGGGGTTTTACTGGCAAAATAAAAAACACTTGTTTTTTAAAAAATTTTTTTTTTGTTTTTGTTCCCAAAAGTTAGGGGAAAGTGATTGTTTTTTAAACTTTTTTCTATTTTTTCCCAAAAATTTGTTGGGGGGATAATGATTTTTTTTAAAAACTTGTTTCATAATTAGGGAAAAAAGAGATCAGGAACTGCCCAATTTTTGAACATCGCAAATTATTTTGGGGGAAATTTTTTGAAACCCAAAATTTCACGAGGTTTTACACAAGTTGTCCCGGGATTCTTTTTTGCTGCCAAAGGGCGGGGGAAAAGCATTTTTGTAAATGTTGGATTGATATTGTAACTTTTGGGGTTTCGTCACTTTTCGTAAACCGACAATCTTTAAAGGTGCTGCAAAACGGTACCCCAACGAAAAAAGGGTTTTCCCTTTGGGTGTGTGGTGTTGTGTGTGTGTGTGTGTGTGTGTGTGGTGTGTGTGTGTGTGTGTGGTGCGCGCATGCGTGCGCGCACATATATGTTTGCTTGTTTTCGCGAACCAGGATTTTGTTACCGCGAGCGCGAGGGAAATTGTGCAATACAGTGTGTATGTTTTTTTTCAGTCGCTGTTTATTGGTCCAAATTGTAAAGCAATCTCTGGGAAAACACCGAAATCAAGAGATTTTAAGACAGATAATATCAAAATATCATAACATACATTTTGAGAATTGAATGTATTCTGCATTGTTGAGTAAATGTGTAGATTATTTTCATGTTATGATAATTCCAATTCTCAATGTCAGCAGTGAGTGATTCATGACTGTGTTTTTCATCAGTCAGTTGCCAGTACCCCCAAACCTGTCTTTTTTTTTCCCTGTTCCTTATTTTGATTTTGAACTACTTTGTGAACCGAACCAGGCATATCTGTTTGACTTACAACTTTTATGTACATGACTGCAAAGTCAGAAGGCACCATATCTTTGATTTTTGAAGAGCAGTGACAACAACACAACAACAAAAAGAAACATCCGTATTTCAGTGTTATTGATGACATTTTTTAGTCTGAAAATGTTGCCACAGGATGTAATATGGTTACATATCATTTGTTCATTCTCGTATTTATTAATTCTTATTTTTAAAAAAACGAAACTTTCAATCGAAACTACATTATGTTTTGTTTTTAGAATTTCCTTCTCTTTACTCTGAAATTGATGCAGCAGGAGTCTGGCTGTATAGTTATATAGTTCTGTCCTTCATTCAGTTTTAGTTGAGTGATAGACTCGTGCATTTATGTTGGGGTGGGGTGGGGGTGGGGGGATGTTCACTTATTTAACCTTGAGTAAGCGTGATGTTTACAAACTGGAAGGTCATAGTTATGCAATGCTAACTCAACACAACAGAAAGATGGCCACTTTGCGCGTGTAGTAGACTTTGGACTATATATATATATATATATATATATATATATATAATATATATATATATATATATATATATATATATATATATAATATATATATATATATATAACACATTTAGATACGAAGCGTCGACTACTGGTGATAGAACTTTTCATACTAACAGTTAATTTTTGACGATAGTTTTGATATAATAACAATGGGTAGTTTGACGACCACATGTTTTGGACAATGAAAACAGCTGACTTGTTACTTCGGTCATATTTTTACCAGTGGTTGGACTTTAACAATGGTTTGCTGGGGATGGAATTTTGGACAGCAAGGACTGAGGTATGATGTAGTCCTTGGAAAAAAAGGGCTGAGTTATGACGTAATCCTTGGGAATAATGACCACGACAAGTGGAACATGTTGTTGGAGCAGTTACTGTGTGTGTCGAGAAAGATGACAGTCATTATATTAATGATGATCCATCCATTTCAATCTCTGCTTGTATCCCTCCCTCCCCCCCCCCCCCCTCCTCTCTCTCTCTCTCTCTCTCTCTCTCTCTCTCTCTCTCTCTCTCTCTCTCTCTCTCTCTCTCTCTCTCTCTATTTATTCATTATCCTCGAAATAAAAGATATTGCCTTGCCTTACCTTGCCTTACCTTGCCTTGCTCTCTCTCTCTCTCTCTCTCTCTCTCTCTCTCTCTCTCTCTCTCTCTCTCTCTCTCTCTCTCTCTCTGTGAAATAGCTTGGCTAACAAACATACTTGTGTGTATCCCTGCGCCGTACGCTGGTCGTATGTGCGTAAGTACTTGCATAATTGTGTGTGAAAGACTTATAATATGAATGTTAGTTCCATACCATCAATCCTGTCTCAGATTATGCATGTAGCTATCTATAACTATGATTGTCTCTTTTTTTGTCTGACCCTATGAACTTGTTCTCATGATGTAGCTATTTATTTAAATATACTTTTTTTTTTTACATCGAGGTTAAAGGAATAAGTACCCGTGTGCTTTTTTACACCCAGTCCCCGTGTGTATGCAGTTTTGTAAATTTTGTGCATCTATTCCCACCGGTACACAAATTTCCGGCCTACTCTTTCAAAAAGCGGAACAGGATTTAACCTGAACGCATGCAAGACGTCCTCCGAGCGTTCGCACACGGGGCCTCGGTTTACAGTCTCATCTGAAGGACTTTTTTGGGGGAGAGTGGAGTCAGCGCTGATGTTCACTCCATGGGAAAAAATTCCCTTGAACGGGATTCGAACTCGGGACGTCAGATTGGGAGCGCAATGTTCTGACCACTAAGCTATCCCGTCCCCTAATCTGGAGTAATTTCTTTATGTGTTCTTCGTCTTCTTCTTGTCCATGCAGCTATATTCATAATTATTGTCTCTGTCTCCAAATGTCTAGGGAACTGTTTCCGTGGAATCATGTTGGTATATGTTTGAGTTGGTGTCATCATTTGTTTGCAGTTGTTTTACTAACAGACAGAGAACGGAATCTCATTTTACATAATTTATGCACATAATACCGTAATTTTTTTTGGAAGTGTTTAAGTGTGTGTGGTGTGTGTGTAGTGTGTGTGTGCGCATGCGTGCGTGCGTGCGTGCAGCGTGAGTGCGTGCGTACATGCGTGCGTGCGTGTGTGTATGAACAATGCATTTAGTGCCATGAATTTGATCTCATTGTAGATTTTTTTTTATTGTTGGCAATGTGCACAAAATATAAAATACTATGTTTTCTTTGAACTGTTTTTCTTGTATGTATGTATGTATGTATGTATGTATGTATGTATGTATGTATGTATGTATGTATGTATGTATGTATGTATGTATGTATGTATGTATGTATGTATGTATGTATGTATGCATGCATGTATGTATGTATGTATGTATGTATGTATGTATGTATGTATGTATGTATGTTTCTTATGCATTTTTGTTATGTTATTAGACGCCAGTTATATTATGTCGTTTCAGAATGTTACATTCGAATTGTGAATGCAAATTACATCGAACTGGCAAGTGACCAAGTGAATGTGCTTGAGCCTTTCTGTGTGTGTGTGTGTGTGTGTGTGTGTGTGTGTGTGTGTGTGTGTGTGTGGTGTGCACGCATGCATACGTGCGTGCGTGTGTGTGTGCGTGTGTGTGTACGTGCATGCATGTGTGTGTGCGTGTGTGTGTGTGTGTGTGTGTGTGTGTGTGTGTGTGTGTGTGTGTGTGCGAGTGTGTGGGGGTGTGTACGTACATGCATGTGTGTGTATGTGTGTGCGTGTATGAGTGTGTGTGTATGTGTTTGAACGTATGTGTGTGCGTGCATGCGCGCGCGTGTGTTTGTGTGTGTGTGTGTGTGTGTGGGGGGGGGTATGTGTGTGTGTAAGACAATGTATCGAAAGAGAAAAAAACCGGCACACGATCACATAAGTTTTCTTTTTGATTGCTTTGATTTATAAAAACTGTTCTCTTAAACAATTAAACAAGCAGGGAGAGAGACAAGAGAGACTGAGTAACACTGATAACACACACACACATGAAATCACACTGAGTACTTCGCTTTCCTCGAGGGATTGGATGGGTGACCGTTTGCGCGCCTTGGCTTCAGTACAGTCCCCCATTTCACCCAGCTGTAAATGGGTACCTGCCCTCTTTAGGGTCAGGGAAGGTAAAGCAGCGAGGGAGAGGAGATGGGCACCGCCCTCAATATGCTGACCCCTAGAGAAGCTGAGGTCTCCTCGCTCCCTTACCACCACATAGGTTATGGAACACCTTTACCATCACCTTTTTAACACACACACACACACACACACACACACACACACACACACACACACACACACACACACACACACATACACACACACACACAAACAAACACATTCATAATCGATGTAATCACATATAGAACACCTTGCCACAGAAAGCTAGTTTTTTCGATACTACTTTCCAACACAAGTGACACACTTAGATCTGAATTAAAAGCCCAACTTCGAATGATGGGAAACAACCCAGACATGTCCTGGAAAGAGTATACAGTTACTGCCCCTAGACTCGGACATCTTTTTAAAAAAAAAAAAACGCCCCCCCCCCCCTCCACCCATGAGTGAGCCTATTTTTGGTATTGTACATGTATCATGCATACACATAAAAACATACAGAAGCAAGCGGTGTGTGTGTGTGTGTGTGTGTGTGTGTGTGTGTGTGTGTGTGTGTGTGTGTGTGTGTGTGTGTGTGTGTGAAGCATTCATTGCCTCATAGTCATAGGCTACAGTCACACACATACAGACACGCACGCACGTACGTACGTACGTACACACACACACACACACACACACACACAACACACACACACACACACACACACACACACACACGTTTCACACACACACACACACACACACACACACACACACACACACCACACACACACACACACACACAACATACACACACGCTGTGTGATAATTATTTGCAATCGATACAGAACTGCTCAGAACGCCGTAATAAAATTCACGATGCTTTATGCCCATAAACTCTGTTGAGCTATAGAGAAACAAAAAGTACATACTATCAATAATTGAATGACCGTTATAAAGAGGTAGAGCAAAGCACAAGTACGCAATGGACAAAAAGTAATGATAATAAATCAGACATAGTTATAAATATACTGCGAGAGTTCATCCACGCAGAATGAATGGGTGGTAGGCAATACAGATGACCATATATTTACGAAGCTGCATACACACGGGGACAGAATTAAAAAAAAAAAAAAGCACACGAGTGCTTATTCCATTATCCTCGATATAAAAGAATAAAAATGAAAATAAAATTAATGAAAAATAAATAACTCGTATACCTAGAACTTTTGACAAATAGCAAAATTGCTATCTACGGGAAGCAACCCATACATGTAGCGAAAACAGAATATAGGAAATTCTCTCCCCTAGACTGCAATGCATTTCCAAATTAAAAAAAAAAAAATTCTAGCAAGTAAATAAGGAGCATGATCATTCGTCTAATGCTAAGCTGCTATAGACCCCCCAAGCGAAAGAGAATGCTAAGCTTACCACTAGTGCACTTTGGGTAATCACTAAATGCAGTGACGCCAGTGACGTTTTTTTCTTTATACGTCATCGACTTTTACGTCACCGACATCGTTTTCACAGCGTGATGAGCTCATCACCAAACTGAGATGGTTTGTGGGACATGGATATATATATATATATATAATATATATATATATATATATATATATATAGATAGATAGATATATAGATATATATATATATATATATATATATATATATATATATATATATATATATATATATATATATATATATATGTGTGTGTGTGTGTGTGTGTGTGTGTGTGTGTGTGTGAATTTATTTTTTATTTTATTCTTTTATATCGTGGATAATGGAATAAGCACTCTGCTTTTCTTTTTTTACATCCAGTCCCCGTGTGTATGCAGTTTTCTAAAAAAAAAGAAAGACATTTTTTTTACAGAAAAGAAAGGCATGTTGTAAGTAGTACAAATAACAGTAAATTCT
>JASPKP010000160.1:52500-57500 GCA_030674155.1 Stramonita haemastoma | reverse complement strand
ACTAGGCCACAGCGGCGGCAGTAAATGAAGGTGTACATGAGTATAATTATACCTACATAAAGGTGTACATGTGTATAATTGTACCTACATGGGGATGTACATGTGTCTAATTGTACATAAATGAAGGTGTACATGTGTATAATTGTACCTACATAAAGGTGTACATGTGTATAATTGTACCTACATGGGGATGTACATGTGTCTAATTGTACCTACATGAAGCTGTACATGTGTATAATTGTACCTATATGAAGCTGTACATGTGTATAATTGTGCCTACATGAAGGTGTACATGTGTATAATTGCACATACATGAAAGTGTACATGTGTATAATTGTACCGACATGAAAGTGTACATGTGTATAATAGGATGTACCTATTCTTCTTCTTCTTCTTTCAGACATGAGAGACGATTCTGCAGCCAGCCGTCGCCATCCAGCCCTGTCCTCCGCCTTCCGAATGAGTGTTGGACTGTCCAGGTGGGTCCACTCCTTGATGTTATCCATCCAGCTTTTGGTTTGTCTGCCTCGGCGTCTGCCACCTTCTAGCGTTCCTTGTAGGACTGTCTTGGGGAGGGTGTTGTGGCGTGTGACATGGCCGAACCATGCCAGCTTCCTTTTCTTGACAGTGGCTAGTAGGGCTTCCTGAGGGCCAGCCAACAGTGCGACTTGACTTTGCACAAAGGTGTTTGTTTTCCTATCCTTCCAGGAAATTCCAAGCAGTCGCCTGAAGCTTTTTGTCTCGAACGTCTGGATCCGCTTGGTGGTTTCAGCGGTCTTTGTCCAACTTTCGCAGCCGTAGAGCAAGATGGAGATGACCAGGGATCTGAACAATTTAACTTTTGTTTTGAAGCTGATGTTGTCGCTTCTCCATATCTTGTTCAGTTTTGCCATAGCTGATGTTGCCAAGGCTAGCCTGGTCTTGATCTCTGTGGTGGAGCGTCCATTTTTCGTGAGGGTAGCGCCAAGATATTTGAAAGCATCTACTTCTTCCAGCTGCTGGCCATTCATGTAGATCTGTGCTGTGGTGCCGTTTGCACTGTTGACCAATACTTTACTCTTTTCTGTGCTGACTTCCATCCCATATGCGCCTGCTCTGTCTACCAGTCTGTTGGTAAGGTCTTGCAGTTCCTTGTTGCTATTATTATTATTATTATTATTATTATTATTATTATTATTATTATTATTATTATTATAATAAAATCTACATATGTATAACATGATGTACCTATATGAAAGTATACATGTTCAAATTCATTTAACGTCTTTTCACAAGTTGTGATATTAGACGGTAGTCTACATATGTATAATATGATGTACCTATATGAAAGTCTACATGTGTATAATATCATATACCTAAATGAAAGTCTACATGTGTATAATATGATGTACCTATATGAAAGTCTACATGTGTATAATATGATGTATCTATATGAAAGTCTACATGTGTATAATATATATACCTAAATGAAAGTCTACATGTGTATAATATGATGTACCTATATGGAGGTGTCGAGTCTGACTAGAGCAGATGTTGCTGTTGCAATGCGAGCTTTCACTTCATTGTTTGATGTGCCATCTTTTGTTAGGATGGAGCCTAAGTATTTGAATTGGCTCACCTCTTCTAGTGTTTCTCCATTCATCTTTATTTCCGTGATGTCATTACTCGCGCTGTTGACCATGATCTTTGATTTCTCTGTACTGACCTCCATGCCGTATGCGCTCGCTCGATCTGTTAAATTGTCTGTGAGGATTTGCAGTTCTTGTTTGCTGCTGCCCATGAGGTCAATGTCATCTGCAAATCTGAGGTTGCAAAGGGGTCTTCCACCAATGGAGATGGAAGTGTGGTGGTTTTGCAGTGTCTCTGTCATGATGTTTTCGAGGAAGAGGTTGAAGAGTACAGGTGAGAGAAGGCAGCCCTGGCGAACCCCAACCGTGGTCTTGAAGAACTCGCCCACGTGATTATTCATAAAAACTGCACTTTCTGCGTTCTCGTACAGAGCTTTGATGACTTCAATTAGACAGCTGTCAATGTTGAAGTGCCTGAGTACTTGCCAGAGGCCGTCATGCCATACCCTGTCAAAGGCCTTTTTGAAGTCTACGAAATTGTGGTACAAGTCTTTTTGGTGTTGGAGCAACATCTGCTCTAGTCAGACTCGAGAAGATCATCAGAAGCAACAACATCAGCTTCTGCACCAAATACCACCTTTACAAATCCCTCGTGATATCTATCCTCCTATATGGCTGTGAATCATGGACTCTGACAGCAGAGTTAGAGAGGAGAATCCAAGCATTCGAGAACAAGTGCCACAGAAGACTCCTCAAAATATCATACAAAGAACACAAGACCAATAACTATGTGAAAGAAGAAATCAAAAAGCGTGTGGGCCCCCAAGAGCCTTTGCTCTCCACCATAAAGAGGAGAAAGCTGATGTGGTTTGGTCACACCACAAGACACAACACCCTAGCAAAAACCATCCTGCAAGGAACAGTCGAGGGCAAGAGAAGAAGAGGCCGCCAAAAGAAATCATGGGTTGACAACATCAAAGACTGGACCGCCCAACCCCTGCAACACCTCCTACTAGCCACACAGGATCGTGAAGCATGGAAAAAGATCTCTGTTGCGTCTTCTCTCATGTCCCCCCTACGTCCTTTGGGACATGGGACTGAGTGAGTGAGTGAGTGAGTGATATGGAGGTGTACATACATGATGAAACAGACTATTTACCTATAGCCATGTTGGCTTTCCAGGCAGGTAAATCGAACTGGTTCTCCAGGTATTTGGCGTTGAAAGGCTGGCTCCCAGCCCCCGCAAAGAGCAGAGAAGAAGCTGACAGCACTGTGCACATGTACACTGGGTTCGTCAGCAGTCGTTTCATTACAGCCAGAAATTCTGTGCAGAGGCAATAGTAGTAGTAGTAGTAGTAGTAGTAGTAGTAGTAGTAGTAGTAGTAGTAGTAGTAGTAGTAGTAGTGTGGTGGTGGTGGTGGTGGTGGTGGTGGTGGTGGTGGTGGTGGTGGTGGTGGTGGTGGTGGTTAGTAGTAGTAGTAGTAGTAGTAGTAGTAGTAGTGGTGGTGGTGGTGGTGGTGGTGGTGGTGGTGGTGGTGGTAGTAGTAGTAGTAGTAGTAGTAGTAGTAGTAGTAGTAGTAGTAGTAGTAGTAGTGGTGGTAGTAGTAGTGGTAGTGGTAGTAGTAGTAGTATAGTAGTAGTAGTAGTAGTAGTAGTAGTAGTAGTAGTAGTAGTAGTAGTAGTAGTAGTAGTAGTAGTGTAGTAGTAGTGGTAGTAGTAGTAGTGTGTAGTAGTAGTAGTAGTAGTAGTAGTAGTAGTGTAGTAGTAGTGGTAGTAGTAGTAGTAGTAGTAGTAGTAGTAGTAGTAGTGGTAGTGGTAGTAGGTAGTGGTAGTTAGTAGTAGTAGTAGTAGTAGTAGTAGTAGTAGTAGTAGTAGTAGTAGCACATAGTTTGGAAGTAGCACCATCAGTCTCGAGATTGGAGTGCGCGCTCTAGTCTTTAGAGTGCAAAGCCTGGGTAAGTAAGTATGGAGGGCAAACTGTTACCCATGCAGTAGATCCCCCCCCCCCCTCTCAACGCCACTGGAATGATCCACTGGAAAGGCAATGACCCATTCCAGTACCGTTACAGGAGCCACCAGAACGTTACCATATACAGCAGAGGCAACATCACAGGTTATAAACAAATCAATCAGTATGAAGAAGCTAAATCTACTAAAAGCGTGTTTTAAACTGATTTAGAGATTTGTGATCAGTAACATATGTGACGCTCCGCCATATAAGAAGTCGCATTGCACCAGAGGTGAATTTTTAATTATTGCTATTTAAAACGTTTTGCACTGAAATGGCTATACAATAGAAAAAAACAGATTGAAAAATTGGACAATTCTATGAAAAGTTATGACAAGTTGAAATGATAGATTGCAGGAAATGACAAAATGAGAAATGGACAAGTTTAGCATCATGATAAACGGTCAGAATGAGGGCTTGGGCATTTTTAAAGCACGTTTAAAAGTAAAAGGATACAAAATTATGACTTGGTATTTCATTGCAAGGTAGAATAATGGCTATAGTTTTATAATCAATCAAAATCTGAAAATTGCCAACTTGACCCCACCTGCCTTTAATGGCTTCTAGTGGAAAAGTGGGTTATGTGCTAAGCGACTCATTTCGTGGTGGAGCGTCACAAATAACACTGTCTAAAAATTGTTGAAAATGCCACACAACATTCACCAATACAAAGAGAAACTTTTCATCCTGCTTGTCCAACAAAAATGGATACATTTTTTTTTTTACATGAAAAAACCCACATATTATACCAGCTGCTATGGCACAGTGGTTGGCTTCTTGGGTTACGGGCTTGAAGGTCTGTGGGTTCGAATCCCAGATGAGTCATAGGGATTTTTCGGGTTGCAGCCAGCTTCTACTCACAGTGAGTTTGCTATGGGCTCAGTGGGTAGACTGGGACCACACAGTCGAGCCACAGCTGTCAGTTTCCTCCACTTTCAGCTCCTCTTAGCTGCTAATTAATCCATCCCATCCCAGCCTAGCTGTGGCTAGGATGTGCTATTTATAGCAGGAGCTGACCACACATGCACTAGGTAAAAGGAAGGAGCACCCTAAATTGAGCATTCTTGACTAGGCCCTACTGAGTGATGTTGGATTTGCGCACTGTCGAGCTCCATTCATATTACGAATGTAATTTTGAGAGTGTGACTCAAATCAGAACATCGACACTGCGGATGCTTGCATCTTTTGGGGCCAGTTGACGCCATCTTATGATAGTAAGCGTAGAGTACAACCCTGTCATGTGGTCTCAAATCACTTACACTTCCATAGAAGCATCGTTACATCATCATTGATCATCATGCAATAAAATAAACTCGTCTTTAATGTTTGTGGACGTGGCTGCACTGGTCTCATAGTGACCTCAGATTCGGTTTACCCATACACTTCTGTGACTGTGGTGAGTTTTGTGTCAAAGCCTTTGGGGG
>JASPKP010000160.1:45000-47500 GCA_030674155.1 Stramonita haemastoma | reverse complement strand
ATACTATACTATACTATACTATACTATACTATACTATACTATACTATACTATACTATACTATACTATACTATACTGCCCTGTACTGCGCGATAGACCCTGTGCCCCATGGTACACTCACGAAATTTTGGTTGCAAAGCGCAAACGCCGACAGCTAGAGCGGCAGTGGCGCAAAATAAAAACTGAAATTAACTGACAGCTTTTACGAAAACAAACCAACAAAGTCAAATCCTTAATCCATTCAGCAAAGACAAATTTCTATTCTGCTCAAGTTCTCAATGCTACATCAATGAAATCTCTTTTTTTCCCTCACCTCAACTCTTCTTGGATCTGATAAGGCAAGTCCTCTGCCTTACCGCCTACAGCCATTCTGAACTTCCTGCTGTTTTTTCTTCCTTCTTCTCTGACAAAGTCCGCAATATTCGATCCAGACTGAATCAGACTTCTTTCCAACCTGCCCCTCCTGATCCCCAATTCGCTGGCACTCCTCTCCTTTCCCTTCATCCAGCAAGCGAGAGTGAAATCATGACAATCTTGAAAGAAATGACGATAAAATCATGCGATCTTGATCCAATACCTGCTTCCCTTTTCACTCAGTGCCTTCCACAGCTTATACCCACCATCACAAAAATTGTAAACTCATCTCTTCTTTCAGGGATTTTTCCACCAGCTCTCAAAACTGCAATAGTTACACCCCTACTCAAAAAGCACGACCTCGACCCTAACACTCTGAAGAACTATAGACCTGTTTCCAATCTGCCTTTTATCTCCAAAGTCCTTGAAAAAGTTGTTCTGAAACAACTCAACAGCCATCTCCATTCCAATAGTCTCCTCCCCCTGTTCCAGTCTGCCTACCGCATCAACCACAGCACCGAAACCACCCTAGTGCACACCTTAAACTCGCTTCTACATGCTTCTGACTCAGGGAAAATCTCCCTCCTCACTCTTCTCGACTTATCTGCAGCATTTGACACTATAGACCATTCAATTCTTCTCTCCCGTCTCCAAAACACTTTCGGTATTAAAGGTACTGCCCTCACCTGGTTTAGTTCGTACCTGAAAAACCGATTCCAAACTGTGGCAGTAAACAAGATTCTTTCCACACCAACCAAACTAGAATGCGGAGTCCCTCAAGGATCTGTTCTAGGCCCTGTTCTCTTTACTCTCTACACTGCTCCCCTGTCACATGTTATTAACCGTCATCAGATCAACCATCACTTTTATGCAGACGACTCTCAGATTCTAAGCAGTGACACACCTGAAAATCTGCCTTCTCTCTTGACAAATATGTCCTACTGCCTTCAAGATATCCAAAACTGGATGATACAGAACAAATTACAATTAAACGCAGATAAAACCGAAGCCATGCTTGTAGGGACCAAACACAAACTGTCTTTTATCACAACAACTTCAATAGAATTCGGCAATACGTCAGTCCCTCTATCCAGTGCTGTAAAGTATCTAGGAGTCGTTATTGACAACACACTCTCCATGCAAAAATTCATCACCCAGACCTGTCAGTCATGCTACTATCAACTACGTCGTATTAGTGCAATTCGAAAGTACCTGTCCACTGATGCAACATCCAAACTAGTCATTTCTCTTATTCTTTCACGTCTGGACTATTGCAATTCTCTTTTGGCTGGTCTGCCAGCATCATCTATCCACTCTCTCCAACGTATACAAAACTCTGCAGCTCGACTGGTCCCCAGAAAGAAAAAATCTGAACACATTACTCCTCTCTTGCAATCTCTCCACTGGCTGCCCGTGCCACAGAGAGTAAACTACAAGATCAATACTCTCTGTTATAAATGTCTCCACAAAACAGCACCCTCCTACCTCTGTGAATGTCTTCACGTGTACACACCTTCTCGTACCCTCCGCTCAGCTGCAGATACATTATCCTTAAAAATTCCGAGATTCAACCTATCTACCGTTGGCCGCCGCTCTTTCTCTATTTCTGGTCCATCAATCTGGAATGACCTCCCTCTATCCCTTCGGCAAAAGCCTACATATGACACTTTTAAATTCAACCTCAAGACACACTTGTTTCAAACCTAAGATTTTTACCTTCTGTTTTCATCTCCTATTTGTCCCTGCCTCCAACATTTGAAATTCCATTCACCCTGTCAAAATGTATAACCTCTATAGGTGTGTGTGTGTGTGTGTGTGTGTGTGTGTGTGTGTGTGTGTGTGTGTGCGTGCGCGCGCGCGCGTGTGTGCTTTCGATTTTGCTAGAATTATTTATTGTCATTGGTTGTTTGTTGTGAGGGTCGAGTGCAAGCGCTTTGATTTGTTTTTACAAGATATAGCGCTATATAAATTCCATGTATTATTATTATTATTATTACTGTACTGTACTGTACTGTACTGTACTGTACTACATTGTACTGTAATGCACTGTGCCGTACTGTACTGTACTGACCCATGTAGAAGCGAGTTTGTACTGCACTGCACTACACTCTACTGTCTTCACTCTACTGACCCACATAGAAGCCAGTC
>JASPKP010000160.1:37500-40000 GCA_030674155.1 Stramonita haemastoma | reverse complement strand
ACAGACAGACAGACAGACAGACAGACAGATAGATAGATACATAGATAGATACATAGATACATACATAGATACATAGACATGCAGACAGACAGATAGATGGATGGATAGATAGATAGATAGTGAGACAGTCAGACAGACAGACAGACAGACAGATAGATAGATAGATAGATAGATAGATAGATAGATAGATAGATAGATAGATAGATAGATAGATAGATAGATAGATAGATAGTGAGTGAGTGAGTGAGTGAGTGAGTGAGTGAGTGAGTATGAGTGAGTGAGTGAGTGAGTGAGTGAGTGAGTGAGTGAGTGAGACTGACAGACAGACAGATATATAGCTAGACAGCCTCCTAACAGATAGATCAACACACAGACCCACAGACAAAGAGCCAGCCAGACAGAACAGACCCAAAGACAGACAAACAAACAGGGGTGGATTCACTCCAAGCCCTCACTACTCCCCTTGGTGGCGATGAAACTAATGAAGAGGATGAAAGCCAGGAAGCCAATGTCGTTGGCCGCCATTATGAAGCCAGTCTGAGAACTTCTGAAGCCAAACTGCCTCTCCAGTGTCGTCACCTGTGGCCACCACAATCATAGCGTCATCCATAGCATGACGTCACCCGTGAGGAGGAAAGAGGAGGAGGAGAAGGAGAGGAGGAGGAGGAAATGGATGGATGAATGGATGGATGGATGGATGGATGCTGCTGCTGCTGCTGCTGCTGATGATGATGGTGACGATAAAGAAGAAGAAGAAGAAGAAGAAGAAGAAGAAGAAGAAGAAGAAGAAGAAGAAGAAGAAGAAGAGAAGAAGAAGAAGAAGAAGAAAAAGAAGAAGAAGAAGAAGAAGAAGAAGAAGAAGAAGAAGAAGAAGAAGAAGAAGAAGAAGAAGAAGAAGAAGAAGAAAAAGAAGAACAATAACAACAACAACAAGAAAAAGACGAAGATGATGATGATAATGCTGATGCTGATGCATACGGCATGGAGGTCAGTACAGAGAAATCAAAGATCATGGTCAACAACGCGAGTAATGACATCACGGAAATAAAGATGAATGGAGAAACACTAGAAGAGGTGAGCCAATTCAAATACTTAGGCTCCATCCTAACAAAAGATGGCACATCAAACAATGAAGTGAAAGCTCGCATTGCAACAGCAACATCTGCTCTAGTCAGACTCGAGAAGATCATCAGAAGCAACAACATCAGCTTCTGCACCAAATACCACCTTTACAAATCCCTCGTGATATCTATCCTCCTATATGGCTGTGAATCATGGACTCTGACAGCAGAGTTAGAGAGGAGAATCCAAGCATTCGAGAACAAGTGCCACAGAAGACTCCTCAAAATATCATACAAAGAACACAAGACCAATAACTATGTGATAGAAGAAATCAAAAAGCGTGTGGGCCCCCAAGAGCCTTTGCTCTCCACCATAAAGAGGAGAAAGCTGATGTGGTTTGGTCACACCACAAGACACAACACCCTAGCAAAAACCATCCTGCAAGGAACAGTCGAGGGCAAGAGAAGAAGAGGCCGCCAAAAGAAATCATGGGTTGACAACATCAAAGACTGGACCGCCCAACCCCTGCAACACCTCCTACTAGCCACGCAGGATCGTGAAGCATGGAAAAAGATCTCTGTTGCGTCTTCTCTCATGTCCCCCCTACGTCCCTTGGGACATGGGACTGAGTGAGTGAGTGAGTGAGTGATGCTGAGGACGATAATGATGACGATGATGATGATGAGGAGGAGGAGGAGGAGGAGGATTATGATAATGATGATGATGATGATGAGGAGGAGGAGGAGGAGGAGGAGGATTATGAAGAGGAGGAGGAGGATTGTGATGATGATGATAACAGCAATGACGCTAAAATAGAAAACAGCAGATAAACAGCTGAACAAACAAGATTACAAACAGATATATTACCATATGATGACGTCACCGGTGACGACATCATTTTTGCAGGGTTATTTAGGTGAACGGTATAGCCTAATGGTCAGAACATTGCGCTGGCAATTTGACGACCCGAGTTCGATTCCCGTTCCGAGGGGATTTTTCTCCTGGAGTTAACATCAGTGCTGACTCGCACTCTCTCTAAAAGTCTTTCGGATGAGACTGTAAACCGAGGCCCCGCGTGCGAACGCACGCAGAACATCTTGCGCATACACGTTAAACCCTGTCCGCTTTTCGTAAGAGTAGGCCATTGTGTGCTGGTGGGAACAGATGACAATATTCACAAAACTGCATACACACGGGACTGGATGAAAAATGCACATGAGGGCTTACTCCATTATCATCGATATAAAAGAATAAAATAAGGCACCCATTAGTCTCGGAAGACTTTGAAGTTGCGCTCTAGTCTTTAGAGCGCAAAGCCTGGGTAGGTAAATATGAAGGGCAAGCTGTTACCCATGCAGCAGACCCTCCCTCTCCACGCCACTGGAATGATCCATTGGAAAGGCAATGACCGATACGAATGGTTCTAGTACCGTCGCAG
>JASPKP010000160.1:22500-25000 GCA_030674155.1 Stramonita haemastoma | reverse complement strand
CACACACACACAACACACACCCCCATCCCCCCCCACACACACACACACACTCACCCCCCCCCCCCCCCCACACACAACACACACACAAGGTAGAGGAAAAATATAAAAGCAAACAAACAAACAACGAACCAACCAACCAAAACAAAAAAAAAATCAATAACACCTAAGTGTTTGTCATATCATACCCGGACATTTTTTGCCTCAGACATATTCGCCAATCATAACAACAGTGCCATTCTGACGACAAGTTACGTATAATAACACCCCAGTGTAACGTGACTCACTCTATCCCCCAGTGGTTAAAACCCTGTAACTTCCTTTCCCATGGGTCCATGAAGTCGGGGGTTCAAATCTCTGGTAACAGGTCTGGTACATTTTAGGCGCGTAATGGCACAAATGACTCTTCTTTGTTTAATTTTTATTTTTTATATTTTATTCTTTTATATCGAGGATAATGGAATAAACACTCATGTGCTTTTTTTTTTACATCCAGTTCCCGTGTGTATGCAGTTTTTGTAAATATTGTCATCTGTTCCCACCGGCACACAATGGCCTACTCTTACGAAAAGCGGAACAGGATTTAACGGGTGCGCAAGATGTTCTGCGTGCGTTCGCAACACAGAGCTTCGGGTTATAGTCTCATTCGAAGGACTTTTGGGGAGAGTGGAGTCAGCACTGATGTTAACTCCGGGGGAGTGCTTTGTGTTGTGGTGTGTTCCAGTGTGCTGTTGTGCTGTATTATATTCTGTTGTGTAGTGTTGCATTGTATTGTATTGTATTGTATTGTATTGTGTAGTGATGTGTTGTGATGTGTGATTTTTTTTATGTAGGATTATTTGTATCTATTGGATTGTATTTTTATGTATTGCTTTGTGTTGTGCTGTATTGCATTGTATTGTGCAGTGGTGTGTTGTAATGTGTGATTTTTTTATGTGGGATCATTTGTATCTATTGGATTGTATTTTTATGTATTGTTTTGTGTTGTGCTGTATTGCATTGTATTGTGCAGTGGTGTGTTGTAATGTGTGATTTTTTTATGTGGGATCATTTTCATGTATTGGATTGTATTGTATTGTTTTGTGTTGTATTGTATTGTGTAGCAGTGTGTTGTAATGTGTGATTTTTTATGTGTGGCTTTATTTTTAAGTATTGGACTGTATTGTATTGTTTTATTTTGTATTGTAATGTATTGTATTGTGCAGTGGTGTGTTGTAATGTGTCATTTTTTTGTGGAGGATTGTTTTTTGTATTGTGTTGTATTGTATCATACAGCATTGTGATGAGTTTAATTACTTTGCAGTGTGCTTTATTGCAATATAATCATTACGATGATGTGTTTGCGTTGCGTTGCATTGTTGTGTGAATATGGTGCAGTGCACACACACACACACACACACACACACACACACACACACACACACACACACACACAATCACCACAACACACACACACACACACACACACACACACACACACACACACACACACACACACACGCACGCACGCACGCACGCACGCACGCACGCACGCATACACACAAGCGCACAGAGATAGATAGATAGATAGATAGATAGATAGATAGATAGATAGATAGATAGATAGATAGATAGATAGATAGATAGATAGATAGATAGATAGATAGATAGACAGACAGACAGACAGACAGACAGACAAGACACAAGACAGAGAGAGAGAGGGGGGGGGGTGAGGGAGAGAGAGAGAGAGGGGGGGAGAGAGAGAGAGAGCAGAGACAGAGACAGAGAGACAGACAGACAGAGAGACAGAGAGACACAGACAGACAGACAGACAGACAGACAGACACACACACACACACACACACACACACACACACACACACACACACACACACACACACACACACACACACACACACACACACATTCACACACATTTTCAGTTTCTTTCCGATTTTATTGACTCTTTCCATGCTCACTTTCCATAGCAGCTGTACAACTTTCTTCCGGTCTCGTGACTATATACACAGCACAGACAAAAAGTGAGAATATACATACAGCAGTCTGTGCAACTATATACACAACACATGTTTTGTGTGGGTTTTTTTTTAGGAAAATGTATGCAGTTATGGAAAGCAAATGCTTCCAAATGTTGTGCTTTGTTTTGTTTTGTTTCTTTTGTTCCGTTTGCCTTCGTCATACTGCAATGTTTTGTCATTGGAACATTTTCAAAAAAACTCTTTTTTTTTTTTGCTCATTTAAGTCTTCTTGTCTTTTCCTTCTAAATCTTCTTCGTATTCTTCCTCTAAATCTTCTTCGTCTTTTTCTTCTAAACCTTCTTTCTCTAAATTTTCTTCGTGTTCGTCTTCTCCCTCTTAATCTTCTTCGCCTTCTTCCTCTAAGTCTTCTGTGTCTTCTCCCTCTAAATCTTCTTCGTCTTCTTCCTCTAAATCTTCCTCGTCTTCTTTTAATCTTCTTCGTCTTCTCCCTCCAAGTCTTTATCTTCTTCGTCTTCTCCCTCCAA
>JASPKP010000160.1:15000-17500 GCA_030674155.1 Stramonita haemastoma | reverse complement strand
GGACTGCACTGTATTGTACTACATTGCATTGCATTGTATTGTACTGTTTTGCATTGTATTTCACTACATTTCATTGATTAGTACTGTACTGTATTGTATCATATACCACTTAAAATCAAGGCAGACGTGAAAAGTCTAAAGTTCTAACAGTAGCATAAATAATTTTTTAAAAGTCGGCTCTCCACCAACCCTTGGCAAACGTAGGTTGAAACAAAAACAAAGTCCTCTCTTCAAGGTATCAGGTATCTTTAAGGGTTTCACGTGTGTTGATAAAAATTATTACCAAAAAACTTGACTGATTTTCGTTTATCAGATAAAGTCAAACAATGGTAGTGTGACTTAGGGTGGGTTAGATTGCAAAGGTTTTCATTGATTGCACTTTATAATAAAAATAATACATGGAATTTACACAGCGTTATATCTTGTAAAAAAAAAAAATCAAAGCGCTTGCATTCGACCTATACAGCACACAAGCAATCAATAACAATTTATAGTTTTAGCAAATTCGAATGTACACACACACGCACGCGCACACATACGCACACACATGCATACACACACACTTTACATGCATACAGGCGTGCGCCTGCGTATGTGTATATGCATATTATATGCATATGCAGGTACATACACACACAAACACACATATACATATTGATATCCCTAATACACATACACACAGACCCTTCCCCCCTCACCACCTACACACACACGCATACATGTATGCATGCATGCATGCATGCATACATACATGCATACATACATACATACATACATACATACATACATACATACATACATACATACATACATACACACATCCATCCATCCATCCATCCATCCATCCATCCATCCATCCATCCATCCATCCATCCATCCATCCATCAATCCATACATACATACATACATACATACATACATACGTACATACATACGTACTTACGTACATATAGACAGACAGACAGACATACGTACATACACAAAGTGCCCCCCCTCTCTTCTGCACACACACACACAACACACACACACACACACACACACACACACACACACACCACACACACACACACACTGCACACACACACACACACACTGCAGACACACACACTGCAGACACACACACACACACACACACACACACACACACACATGCATCCCCCCCCACACACACACACACATACACACACACTACACAAACACTATCCTCACCCCCCCCACACACACACACACACACACTTACCCCTTCTCCCCCCTCTCCCCCATACAACTCGGGCCTATCCAAGATCCCGCCTCGCTCTCTTTTCTTCTGCTTGAATCTCCCGGATCTAGAAATGGACAAGGTGTGACGTAACTTCCGCTTCTCCGCTTCTGCATCCGTTTCCTCCTTCCGTAAGTCGAAGTCATCTTTAGCTCTGCTCTTTTTACCCCAAAACTTCAAAAATGACATGTCGACTTTTTTTTTTTTTGTAGGATGTAGACAAAGTCAAAAGATCACAGGGTGGATTTCGACAAGTTTTTACAGTGATGAATTAAGAAGAAATTAATGATCCATAATATAGATGGTGTTGGATTTTGTTGTCATGGCAGCAGTGCACAGTTTTTGCTGAATATCTGGTTTTGTAATTGTGTGTGTGTAACTTTACTTTTGCTTTTGAAGTGATATACCTCAAGAAAACATCAGTTGGGTTTTGTTTCTGGATTAAAGTAGCGATGATTTTTCTTGTCGAAACTGCTGGCAAAACCAAATCACTGCACAGTTTCTGTAAATCCAATAGTTTTTATCTATATGTATCTTTCTTCTGAATTTTTAACTTTCTGATATATCTCCAGAAAACACACGTTGGATTTTAAGTTTCTGGAAGAAAATAGCGATGATTTTCTTACGAAATGGCTGGATACATAAACACCCACCAAAACACAATGCACAGGCAATATTTCCTTTTCTACCTCTCGAAACTGGATAGTTGTTTCTTTGACGTAGATTTCTGTTTTTTCACTATGGATCCAACTTGAAAAGAAACTTGAAGAAAACACAAAACAACACGTGTTAATATCACAGTCTCAGTCTGTGCTCTGTAGACAGTGTTGTGCTTTTTCGCTGTCTCACAGACTGCTCTGGCTGTCTATGGCTGTCTGTGGCTGTCTGTGGGAGGTGTACAGACCAAGGACTTGAAGTTAGCCTGAAACAGACAAACACACAGAGATGATAACAGTCTGTATGTTACAGAACTTAAGGTAGCTATAGCAAAGCTTAAAAAAAGTTTAGTATAGTCAGTAGTAGTAGTAGTAGTAGTAGTAGTAGTAGTAGTAGTAGTAGTAGTAGTAGTAGTAGTAGTAGTAGTAGTAGTAGTAGTAGTAGTAGTAGTAGTCGTCGTCGTCGTCGTCGTCGTCGTCGTGGTAGTAGTAGTAGTAGTAGTAGTAGTAGTAGTAGTAGTAGTAGTAGTAGTAGTAGTAGTAGCAGCAGCAGTAGCAGTAGCAGTAGCAGTAGTAATAGTAGTAG
>JASPKP010000160.1:7500-10000 GCA_030674155.1 Stramonita haemastoma | reverse complement strand
TCTCTGTGTCTCTGTCTGTCCGTCTGTCTGTCTGTGTCTCTGTGTCTCTGTCCCTCTGTCTCTATCTCTCTGTCTGTCTGTCCGTCTTTGTCTGATCTCTCTCTCTTCTCTCTCTCTCTCTCTCTCTCTCTCTCTCTCCTCTCTCTCTCTCTCTCTCTCTCTCTCTCTCTCTGTCTGTCTGTCTGTCTGTCTGTCTGGCTCCGTCTCTCTCTGTCTGGCTCCGTCTCTGTCTGTCTGTCTGTCTGTCTGTCTGTCTGTCTCAGTTTCTGTATATCCCTCTGTCTGTTTGTCTGTCTGGCTCCGTCTCTCTCTGTCTATGTCTGTCTCTCTCACGTTTTTTTCTCTCTCTCACGTTTTTTGTCTGTCTCTCTGTCTCTCTCTGTCTCTCTCTCTCTGTCTTTCTCTGTCTTTATATCTCTGTCTCTCTATCACTCTGTCTTTATCTCTGTCTCTCTATCTCTCTCCCCCACTCACTATTTCTGTCCCTGGCTCTCCTCTCTCTCTCTCCTCTCTCTCTCTCTCCTCTCTCTCTCTCTCTCCTCTCTCTCTCTCTCTCTCTCCTCTCTCTCCTCTCTCTCTCTCTCTCTCCTCCCTCCCTCTCTCTCTCTCTCTCTCTCTCTCTCTCTCTCTCTCTCTCTCTCTCCTCTCTCTCTCTCCTCTCTCTCTCTCATCTCCTCTGGTCTCTCTCTCTCTCTCTGTCTATCTTCTGTCTGTTCTCTCACTCACTGTGTCTATGCCTGTCTGCTTCTGTGTCTCTCTGTCTGTCTCTCCCACTCACTATTTCTGTCTCTGGCTCTCTTCCTGTCTCTTTCTCTCTCACTCCACTCTTCCTGCCTCTCTGTCTCTGTCTGTGTCTCTCTCTGTCTCTCTGTCTCTCGCTGTCACTCTTTCTCTCAAGCCTTTCAAATAATCATGCACTGGCAGTTTAATAGTGTATACTTTCTTTTTATATTTCTTTTAAAAATAATCTTTCAATCCTTGCTTGAAATCTTACAGCAGTTTGTTCACATGTAATGACACCTTTTGAAATGATTAGAAGAAATCATGTGTTGGAGGGATTTAGTATCGTATCTGTCTGTCTGTCTGACTGTTTGTCTGACTGTCTGTCTGTCTCTCACTCTCTCTCTCTCTCTCTCCACCCTCTCTCTCTCTCTCCTCTCTCTCTCTCTCTCTCTCTCTCTCTCCTCTCTCCTCTCCTCTCTCTCTCCTCTCTCTCTCTCTCCCTCTCTCTCCCTCTCTCTCTCTCTCTCCTCTCTCTCTCTCTCACTCTGTCTATGTCTGTCTGTCTGTCTGTCTGTCTGTCTGTTTGTGTGTGTGTGTGTGTGTGTCTCTCTCTCTCTCTCTCTCTGGGGACGATAGCCTAGTGGTCAGAACATTGCGCTGGCAATTTGACGACCCGGGTTCGAGTCCCGTCGAGGAGATTTTTCTCCTGGAGTTAACATCAGTGCTGACTCTACTCTCCCCAAAAGTCCTTCGGATGAGACTTTAAACCGAGGCCCCGTGTGCGAACGCACGCAGAACATCTTGCGCACACGTCAAATCCTGTTCCGCTTTTCGTAAGAGTAGGCCATCGTGTGCCGGTGGGAACAGATGACAATATTTACAAAAACTGCATACACACGGGGACCGGATGAAAAAAAGCACATGATTGCTTATTCTGTTATCCTCGATATAAAAGATTAAATAAATAAATAAAATCTCTCTCTCTCTCTCTCTCTCTCCTCTCTCTCTCTCTCTCTCTCTCTCTCTCTCTCTCCTCTCTCTCTCTCTCTCTCTCTCTCTCTCTCTCTCTCTCAAGCCTTGCAAATTATGCATTGACAGTTTAATAGTGTACAGTTTTTTCTTTTTCTTTTATAATTCTTTAAAAAAATAATCTTTTAATCCTTGCTTCAAATCTTACAGCATTTCTCTCCACATGTAATGACACCCTTTATGCCTTGGGTGAAACAATAAGAAAAAAAAGGGATGGATTTAGTATCATCTCTGTCTGTCTGTCTGTCTGTCCTTCTGTCTCTCTCTGTCCTGTCTGTCTGTCTGTCACTGTCTGTCTGTCTCTGTCTATGTCTCTCTGTCTCTGTCTCCTGTCTCCTCACTGTCTCCGTCTTCTCCCCAACCCTCTCTCTCTCTCTCTCTCTCTCTCTCTCTCTCCTCTCTCTCTCTCTCTCTCTCTCTCTGTGTCTGTCTGTTCTGTCTGTCTGTCTGTCTGTCTGTCTGTCTGTCTGTCTGTCTGTCTGTCTCTCTCTCTCTCTCTCTCTCCTCTCTCTCTCTCTCTCTCTCTCTCTCCTCTCTCTCTCTCCTCCTCTCTCTCTCTCTCTCTCTCTCTCTCTTCCCTTGCTTGGCTACCAGCAAGACGTGGTTTCTAAAGTGAGAAAAGAAAATTCCTATTTTTCTACCAGAAAAACCTCCAGTATGCCAGTGACAGGACTACCATCTTCTCTGGAAACAGTTTTGAACACCTTTCTGCAGGAAATGTCTCTGACATCGTATAAAATCGACGGCA
>JASPKP010000160.1:0-2500 GCA_030674155.1 Stramonita haemastoma | reverse complement strand
ATGCGCCAAATCACCTACGTGTGACGCACAACACAACGCGTGTAATGACCTAAAGGTCATTATGTTTATTGTAGTTTATCGATTTGCTTAGCGCTTTCACACCCTCCCCCCCCCCCCTTTCCCCTCCTCCTCCTCCCCCCCCCCCGTCACCCCCCGCCTCCCCCCCCCAAAAAAAAAAAAAAAAAATTGCAGTCGTCGAAATGTTAGACACCCCACTTCTCAACTTTTGTATTCAGCTATCGGTGCATATGTAAGCATTGTCGAGTCTTCATGTTCTTTGCCTGTATGTGTCCTAGTTTGTTTTGTGTGTGGTGGTGGGGGGGGGGGGGTTGGTGGGGTTGTTTTTGGTGTGTGTTGTGTGTGTGTGTGTGTATGTGTTGTGTGTGTATTTGTGTGTGTGGTATGTGTGTGTGTCAGTGTGTGTGTGTGTGTGTGTGTGGTGGGTGGATGTGTGTGTGTGTGTGTGTGTGTGTGTGTGCGTGCGTGCGTGCGTGCGTGTGTGTGGTGTGTGTGGTGTGTGTGTGTGTGTGTTTTGTTTGTTTTTTTGTTTGTTTAAGGTAGGTCTTGAACAGAACATGAACGCTGAACCATTTTTTTATTGCTTTAAAGCTGTACAAATTTATCGAAAAATTGAGAACAAATGGTGAATGAGTAATTATTGTGGGGAAAGAAGTGTTGGTTGTTTTATTAAATCACAGCGGTGTTCTTTTGTGTGCAAAAATATGGAAACAGCAACACTAATTACAACAGGAATCCAACGCTTCAATAACAGCAACACAAACTTACAAGAACAACAAGAAAAACTACTACAACAACAACAAGAAAGTACAAAAACAGCACAGCAGCAAAACAACAACAACAAGCACAGCACACAGCATCAACGACAACAAAAACAGATCAGCAACAACAACAGAACAACAACAACAACAGCAAAAAACAGCAGTACACATATATTTTTAAAAGGGAAAATAATTGTGGAGAAAAAAAAATAAGAAAAATTTAAAAAAAAAAATTGTGAGAAAAAAAATCAGAAATGAAAAACACCTATTTTCAAAATGTGTTTGGGGTGCCACGCCGGCCGCGCGTGCGCGAGCAAACAACACACACACTTTACCAACACTCTCTTCTCTCCTCCTTCTTCCTCTCTCTCTCTCTCTTCTCTCCCCTCCCCCCCTCTCTCTCTCTCTCTCTCTCCCTTCTCCTCTCTCTCTCTCCCTTCTTCCTTCTTTCTCATCAAAAACACACATAACCCAAAACACCCCACCCCCCCAACAACACCCAAACCAAAAACAAACACACCAACAAAACATTACCTATTTTATCAGGACAACAAAAACAAAATCGATTAATTCATACAAAACAACACAACAAAAAAAACAACAACAAAAAAAAAAATAAAAACATACAACTTTTCCCGCCGTAGTAAAAAAAAAAAAAAAAAAAAAATTTTCCATCACGCACCAAAAACACATTTATTAAAAATACACTTGCACCGAAAAAATACACAAAGCTTTCTCACAATGATGAAAATTTCACACTTTTAAAATGACAAAAAGCACGATATATATAATTATATTTTAAAAATTGATATCTCACTGTCATGTCACTGACACTGACACCCCCTTTGGCATTGGATTGACAGTGGCAAGGCACGACGAAGTACGAGCTGCTGCGTAAGGCAGTGTTCCCCCGAGCAAGGCGCCGCTGCACTGACAGTTAACTCTTTTGTCTGCGGACAAATTGGGAAGGGGGGGTGCTTTTTTTTTGCTTTTTTAAAAAAGGGGGGAAGAAAGGTGGGGGTTTTAATTGAGATTTAATGAAAGCAGAGCGATAGATTTTTTTAAACTGAAGGGGAGGTGGGGGGAGAGAGGTTGGGGGAGGGGGTGGGGAGAAGAGGGGGGGGGGGGGAAGAGATAGAGGAGGAGGGAGAGAGAGAGAGAGGAGAGAGGAGGGGGGAGGAGGGAGGGCAGGAACAGACAGAGAGACGCAAGACAGAGACAGGAGCAGACAACAGAATATACATACATACATACATACAAATTAATACATACTTTAAAATACTACATACATACTAAAACTCAAACTCATCTGCTTGCATGATAATCATAATGCAAAATACAACGACGACAGAAGACAGACGACAGGACAGACAGACAGAAGAAAAAAGACGACAGACAAAACCCCCAGAGGGTGTTTTGTTAAATAGTACAGACACACAAACACACGACACAGCCCACACCAGACACAAACCCACACACCCACACACCACCACAACCCCCCAACAAACACACCACAACACACACACACACAACAAAAACACCACAATTGTCTGCTGATTGAATTTTTAAGTATTTTAGGGGGGGTTTTGAGTTGTAGAATTGTTTGTTGTCATTGTCTTTGTTTGGGGGATTGTTTTTTTTCCTCCATTTCCTTCCTTTTTTAAACGGGGGTTTTTTTTAAATTTTATTTTATTTTGTTTTTTTTATTTGTTTTTTGGTTG
>JASPKP010001596.1:20000-22500 GCA_030674155.1 Stramonita haemastoma | reverse complement strand
CATGTTATTTTGTAATTTTATCATTTGTATGTGTGACGTGAGCTTATGTTGTACTGTCTTGGGTCTGGGTTTTTTGTTGTTGTTTTTTATCTTGAGAGATTTGTTGTAAAAAAAATCCTCATTTACTTGAGTTTTTCAACAAGGTTGATATTTGTCTTTGCATGCTTTAGAAGTCATCTTTATGATTTTTTTTTAGTGAGGGCAGGATGAAAAAAAGTTGTGTAAACTTAATCTTTTACCCTCAATAAAGATCATTTTGACTTGACTTGACTTGACTTGACTTGACACACATTTCGTTCAAGAGGTTTTGTCCTCTGGCGTTATAATCAGTGCCGACTCCACTCCCCCCAAAATTCCTTCGGATGAGACTATAAACCGAGGTCCTGTGTGCAAACGCACGCATGACATCTTGCGCAACCGTTAACAAGCGTTTCGCTTTTCAGTAGAGTAGCAAAACTGCATACATACGGGTACTGGATGTAAAAAAGCACATGAATGCTTATTCTGTTGTACTCGAAATAAAAGAAAAAAAAAGTAATATATATACATATAATTATAATTATATAATTATATATGTGTTTGTATGTTTATCTCTCTATCTCTCTATGTATCTATGTATCTATGTATCTATGTATCTATGTATCTATCTATCTGTCTATCTATCTATCTATCTGTCTATATATATATATATATATATATATATATATATATATATATATATATATATATATATATATATCTGTGTGTGTATAAAAGAGAGACAGACAGAGAGATAGAGGGAGACAGAGACAGAGAGGTGTATGTATCAGAGAGAGACCTGTGTGTGTGTGTGTGTGTGTGTGTGTGTGTGTGTGTGTGTGTGATTGGGGAATGTGTGTGCAGGGACAGGGGGAGAGAGGCGGGGCTATTTTCACTGCTGGTGGGTGTGGGGCAGTTTGTCTCGTAGCCGTTTGAAGTGGCTGACTGGACATGTTGAATGATGTCTTTCTTTCATCTTTGCTCGCTTTGTCCGATGTGGTATTAGTGGAAAGCTCTGCGTGTTTAGGCGCGCGCGCGCACGCACGCGCGCGCGCGCGCGCGCGCGCGTGTGTGTGTGTGTGTGTGTGTGTGTGTGTGTGTGTGTGTGTGTGTGTGTGTGTGTGTGTTCGTGTGTGCGTGTGTGCGATGACCCGGGTTCAATTCCCATTCTAGGGACTTTTTTCCTCTGGAGTTAACATCAGTGCTGACTCCACTCTCCCCAAAAGTCCTTCGGATGAGACTATAAACCGAGGCGAACGCACGCAGAACATCTTGTGCACACGTTAAATCCTGTTCCGCTTTTTGTAAGAGTGGGCCATCGTGTGCCAGTGGGAACAGATGACAATATTTAGAAAACTGCATACATACTGTGACTGGATGTTAAAAAAAAATGTTCATGAGTGCTTATTCCATTATCCTTGATACAAAAGAGCAAATAATAAATAAATAGTAAATAAATGAGTAAATAAATAAATAAATACATTAATCACTGACCAAGCTGTCTTACCTGGGCCAGTGTCAAGGATGTGAAATCAAGCACCAACTGGATGGGTGACCGTTTGTGCGCCTTGGTTTCAGTACAGTCCCCCCAGTTCACCCAGCTGTCAATGGGTACCTGCTCTCTTTAGGGTCAGGAAAGGTAAAGCAGCAAGGGAGGGATGGGCGCCACCCTCAACATGCTGGCCCCTAGAAAAGCTGAGGTCTCTGATACCTCGCTTCCCTACGACCACCTAGGTTATCAAAACACCTTTACTTCCGTTTTAACGTCCTATTTGGCTACTGTATTCATGCTCGGGAGTGGGGGGGGGGGAGAGAGGTGGCAGAATATTCTGGTGGTTATAGCATCCTATTTGTAGCCTGATGGTAACCGAAGTAGCGGGTTTGAGTCTGTACTGAGGTGTCCGTTCGAAGAAAATAATGCATTCCCCTCCCCCCTCCTTGAAGTCAGAATGTTGCACTGGCAATCGGATGGCCCAGCATCGAGTCACCACCGAAACACCCGTTTAAGGGGATTGTTTCCCCTGGGGGTAACATCAGCACTGACTACCTCCCCCTCCCCCCCCCCCCCCCCCCTCCATGCCCCCACCCTCAAATTCTTTCCGATGACACTATAAACCAAGGTCTTGTATGCAAAACATCTTGCCCACTTGTTAAAACCCGTTCTGCCTTCATGAAGAGTTAGCCATCCGTGTAATTAAGATCAAGGGAAAAACCGCATGTACGCTCGTGTGATATTTAGCCATCATGCCCTGATGTAGGAATGCGGCTACCTTAATGGTGGGTAAAAACAGTCACATACGCAAAAAATCACCATTGGAGCTGTAACCTAGGAAGGAAAGAAAGGTATGATATACAAGTGAAACACCTTTCATCCATGATGCGTTTACGGTATCTCGTGTCAGTCTTCTGTAGAGCTAACTTTATTCATTCATTCATACATTCATTTATTCATTCATTCATACAATCATTTATTAATTCATTT